>JAODKC010000047.1:16559854-16586780 GCA_026777985.1 Mormyrops attenuatus | reverse complement strand
AAACAAACAAACAAACAAACAAACAAACAAACAAACAAACAAACAAACAAACAAACAAACAAACAAACAAACAAACAGTTTTCACCAAAGGCCCAGTCCTGAACCGCATTACTCCTGTGAGGGTGTTCACTCTGCCTTTCGTAGGACCGCATAATGTGCCTCTGCTGTATTTTCTTATAGAGAAGCTGCTGTCCTTTAGACGGGAAATATTTTCTACTGCTTGACCCTCTGTTTCTGTCGGATATACTTTGGGGGGAGAAAAATATTAATCACCTGACTGAACGTCTTCAGATTTTAATAAAGAATAAAAAAGGATTAACAAATTTATGCATTAAATGACTTTTATTCCACTTGAGTTTGAAGGCAATGCATGACCAGTTGACTTTCTGAAATTGTGTTGTGATGTTAATAACTCTCTGTACATCCTTTCTTCTGTAATTCTGCCAAGTGTGTATAGTGTACAGCAGTGAGCGGCCTTAGTTCTGAGTGGGGTGTATGAATGTATTTCTGCCCTGCTGGGAAAAGCCTCATTATCTTGCTTGTTACAAGTACCTTTTCTTCTGTAGTCTCCCTGCAAGCTAATTTAAATCTCATAGGTGTCTGGGTCATAGCTGAGCCTTGGTCTCTCAAGTCATGATGTCATGAATACAATGGGTCAGTATCATCCCAGCAGTGCTGTGGTGATAAGAAACCGCGTGTGCTCCCTATGAGCTAAACCGATGACAGCCGATGACTGAGATTAAGGAACATCATACATTCTTCTGGGCTCCTGAGCCAGATGCCGACATTCTCATGGAGGATGAAGTCTGTCTGGTTTATTGACCACCGCTGACTTTGTCTCGTTCAATTCCTGCTTAAAAAAAATGCTCAGGCAGAACTCTGTTCCAAACAGCTGGACCTCTCATCGTGTACCAAATGTCAGCTGTATTTCTGTTTAAGAGAATTGTTGTTTAATTTGATACCTTATCCAGCCAGTCCATTTAAATCCAGTTATTATTATCATTCATTTTCTTTCTTATATTACACACAGAAAAAGTGACTGTGACTGTTCTCCAAGTGAAGTAATCGTATGTTGGATCCAGATGTACTGCAAAATGTGGTTTGCTGGTTGTCGTGGCACCTTCCTTTGAGTGATTGCCTCCAGTTGTACCTCAGTGACAGATGTCTGGAAACCCCCTTTATTTTATTATTATTCTAGTGCACTATTATTATTTCCATAAAAATTTGGTACTAATATTGAAAGGTAAATACAGTAGCCAAAATTTTACTCTGAAGGAGCAGTGATATTTAAATTATGTATTGAATTTATGTTGGTGTGTGTTATATTTTCATCCCAGAAATGCCTCAAAGGTCAATTTACAATTTCAGCTTGATCAAAATGTTTAGCGGATTGTGGGATGCAGGGTAACCATTCTGTTACATTCATTGAATAGTTTCAGCAACTTCACCGAAGGATAAAACGGGACAGAGAAACCTGCAGTGGCTTAATTCAGTCTTAATGAATCTGATTCTGATTTCCTATCAGGCATCCTGTCAAATGTTTACTTTGTATTATTCACACTGCAATAAGGGGTCAAATAAGATTGTGTGTGATGAGACAGGGAAATTTAGAATAATATAATTACATTTTAATTAATAAAGGCTAGAAGAAGTGCTTCACTGGATAATTCTTTGCCCAAAAATAGTTGCTGAGCCTTAAGTCAAATGAATCTTTTATTATGTAAGTACTTCAATTGCACAGTTGGTCTGTTGTGCTGGTTTATGAAGGCATTTTATAAAAGTTATGAAATCAGAGCTAAATCATCATCTAACTTCCCGTAAGCGGTTCATCCATACATCTAAAATAAACAACACATTTTTATTGTATCTGACACTGATTGAATAAAACTATGGGAGGTATTTCCTGCCAAAATGAAAATGATAAAATAAAAATACAATCTCCACTTTACTATTTAGTTTTCAAAGTCTATTTGCGAAAATGCTGCCAAAATGAAAAATAAAATGGTAATTTTACACGCAGGCAGAGATATTTCCTGCAAGAAAAGAAAATGATAATGAAAAAATTAAAATACAATCTCCACTTTGCAAAATGTTTTCAAACTCTATGTGTGACGATCCTGCCAAAATGAAAAATATAAAAGAAAATATAATTAACTGGAGTGGAGAGTGGGCGGAGCTATGGATCAGGGCTGCAATTCTCAGTGCGGTTGCTGATTTCGTTGTCATACTCTCCCTTCCCCATGGTCGCCTGTGTCATCCAAACTAATGGCAAGCTCACATGTGGCTTAAGCTAGCAACTTATTGGCAATTTCCGATCCATTTAGCTTCTTATTCAGACTGAAGAGGAGTGTTTGCGCAGCATGTGCTGCACAGTTCATAGTCAAGACATTTTTGAAATTACAAAATAACATGAAATTGGCTTGGCCCAGACTGCCATGTTTCCAGCTAGGCAGCCTATTAAGGGCCAGGCTCATTTCAGTGTGTCCTTACAATGACATGCCTTCTGTATACTTTGCATTTCATATTTGCCTGGCCTAATATAAATATGACCTCCACATTCCATAACGAGGGATAGACAAATATATTTACATAAAATTTATATACACCGATGAGCCAAAACATAATGACCATGCCTACGTGAAGCGAATAATGTTGATTGTAGTGAGAATGGTGCATGTCAAGGTCTGGGAAATATTAGACGGTAAGCTAATATTCTGCACTCATAATCAACGTGTTGAATGTAGAAAAAAAGGGGAGGGGGAAAGACCTGAGTGACTGTGGCAAGAGCCGAATCATTATGGCCAAAAGACTGGCAAGGCTTGTTTGGTGCTCACAGTCTGCTGTGGTAAGTACCTACTTAGAGTGGTCAGAGGAGGTAAAAAAGAGGAGGTTGAGCAGCCAGGGCTTGTCCATGCAGGATGTGAACAAAGTCAATGCTGTGTCTGGTACAAACCAACAGAAGGGCTAATGTGGCACAAATGGCAGGTGATTTAGATGATGAAGATGGGAGTGATGTGTCACAACACACAGCGCTTCGAGCCTTGTGTGTGGGACAGTGTAGCGCAGGCCAATCAGAGTGCCCATGCTGACCCCTGCCCACCATTGAAAGTGCCTACAATAGACCACAACTGTCACCTGGTCTGCGAATCCTGTTTTCTGTTGGGGTACGTGCCAAGCATCTGTGGGATGCACTGAATCGACAAGTCTGATCCACAGCTATGTTCCATACACAGCAGGGGTCCATGCACTGTGTGTTGTTACACATCAATCCCTTGATAATTGGTTGAGTATTCACTGGCAAGCCCCTGTCAGCAGTCTGTGGGGTCTTTGCCCTGCCCATCTTGACATGCACCATTTTTATGAGATAGATATTTGTATCTATTTTAGATATTTTATGAGATAGGTATTTGAGTTTTCAGAAACTCACTATACAGGCAGGAGGTAATCTGTGTGTGTGTGTGTTTATGCATATATACACACACATATAAATAAAAGGGTGGTCTAATGTATACTGAAATTTCAGATTGCTTGGATTGATTCAGACACAAGATGCCATTTTGTCGAAGTCACTTCCTTGGTAAGATGTAAAAAATTGAGGGGGATCTAACAACATTTAGAGGTCGCTCTGGACGGAGAAGTTCATAGGCATTAGCACTTTATGCATAAGCAGCGCCTGGCTGAGAGAGCTCCCACAGCTTGGAAGTGGTATCTCTACGTTTCAGTGGAGTTGATCAGCTTGACCTTGCTTGATGATCAGATTGACTCGACAGAGAAGAATGCTGTGATTCAGAATCTAGAGAAGCCCCCAAAGAAAAAAGTTCTGGACTTGAAGGCAAGAACTTCTCTCCACTGCAGCCGCTGAGTGACTTTGTGACAGCAATAACTTTGAGCATTTTCAGAGTGCTTCTTCCAGATGGTGCCGAACAAGCTAACCAACTTTTGCAGAAGATGTCTCAAGAATGGGATGAAGATCCCTTTTTCAAACAGTTCAAAATGGCCTGTGACAAGATGACGGTTGTCACTGACTCTGCTGAAAGAGTAATTTCTCTTGCGACGGAATTCAAGTCGACCTTCATGAAGGACAAGCAGCTGAAACAGTGCACCTTGACTGACGAGAGGCAGCATCAGCACGACATGCCGTGCTGTTCAAAAGAGGCTTTCCATGAATAACAATTTCATTGAATAATAACAGAGTTTACTGCGTGGGAGTTTTGCTGTTTATCTTACAGGTTTCTCAGCTGCTTTGTAGAAATAGTATAATGTAAATGTTACTTCTCATAACCATGTAAACCTGCACACCTTAAGTCAGTTATTCACCACAGAACTAATAAATGAAAAATTTTCATTTATTCAGAAATTATTTAGTTTTGGTGCTTATAGGATTAGGTGTATTAACACTGAATTAGCAAAAAAAAATTGTATTGTTCATGCTGCCGAAATGAAATATATGCTTCTCAATTGTTTAGGTCTACTCTGCAAAACATTTAGACTTGTGCGCATGGTGTAAGTCATCACATGCAAAAATGTTAATTCAGTTGTCAGAAATGTTTCTTCAATAGTGAGGTATAAGGGAACTAGATCAAAAAAAATATTCAGATGATAAAATTAGAAATTGGTTGTCATCAGTCACACAACCACGTTTCTTTACTCTGTGCAATGCATGGTGCCTGTGATGACATCCCAGCAGATTCTTGTAGAGGGTGGTTGAAGCACACAAGAACATTTTTTCCTTGATGTACTGCAAGAGAGAATATCAGATGTGATGTATATGAAAATATGTGGCCAGACCAGCAGGAGCAACGGGACAAACCATGATGTAGAATTGGCCTCCTCCTTAAAATACTGTGTACATTTTTAGTACGACATATAACTTACATATAACATTTTTTTTTTCGAAGCTTCCAGATATAGATAAATGATGAGTGATTTTAATTCTTAAAATACTTTCATAATATATTTTCATGTTGACAACATGACTAAACATTTTGACTGGTATGTCTCAAGGCCAGGGGTGGCCAATCTTATCCGCAAAGGGCTGTTCTGTATGCAGGTTTTTGGGATAACCTTTAGGTCAGCTGTTCAAACCCAGGTGTGAGGACTCTTCAGCCAGTCAGTCCTCTAATTAGTAATCTAATTAGGGAGCTGTAGCGAAAACCCGCATACTCAGTGGCCCTTTCTGGGTAAGAGCCTATGCTTAGGCAATGATACAGAGATTTCACAATTTGGTGGTATTGACTAAATGGCTGACAAAAAAGTGCATTTTGAAACATGAATGAGAGGTTTTCAATGAATTACTTAATTTTTGCTCGCTATCAAAATGAATGTGCTGCAGTGTACACACTGTTTTTGAGAGAGAGCAGCAGAGAGAGCCTAAGAACTGTTTAGAGAAATTGTCCAAAGCGACCAAGAAGAACCGTAATGTTATTGACAAGAACATTCTGCTGCTGTTCATTGCTTGCGTCGTCCACAGCACAGAACAAGAATACAATAGTAACAAAATATGAAAATTATAGCAAACTGTAAATGTTAAACTAGAGACTTAGTCTATGTTCATTTGTTTACTAAAAAGGAACAGAGGCAACGTGTCTGTCATACTATTCTATATATAATATAATATAATA
The DNA here is from genome assembly GCA_026777985.1 of Mormyrops attenuatus. Lineage (NCBI taxonomy): Eukaryota > Metazoa > Chordata > Actinopteri > Osteoglossiformes > Mormyridae > Mormyrops > Mormyrops attenuatus. The sequence goes on along the minus strand of JAODKC010000047.1, from coordinate 16,581,159 downwards.
TATCCGCACTAATCAGCTATAACATTTAAAACACCTGCTTGTGTAGGTTGCCTTCATGCCACGAAAAACAGCTGTACCCAGCTCAGACATGGACTCTGAAGGTGTCCTGAGGCATCTTGCACCAAGATGTTAGCAGTAGATCCTGTAAGTCCTATAAGTTGCAAGGTGGGGCCTCTATAGATTGGGCTTGTTTGTCCAGCACATCCCACAGGCGCTCGATTGGATTGAGATCTAGGGAATTTGGAGGCCCCACCTCCACGTCAGCTATACAGCCCCTTATGCAGCAAGCTGTGTGTGTTCAATCATAGCCAGCTACAGTAGCTCTCCTGTGGGATTGGACCAGATGGGCTAGCTTTTGCTCCCCATGCACCTGTTTCACTTCCCACCTTGATAGAGCCAGTGTCCCATACGAATTGCTTGGAATGGTCCTTAAACCTTCATGGAGTATTTTCTCCTGGATCGATTGATGGGATTTTCTTTCAAACTGGGATCCTCCTAAGCAGCATCGTGTACCCTACAGTCTCACCCCGTTGTACAGCTTCACACGTTGGTCTCCAAGTCATCTATGTCAATACAACAGTGGTCCTTGTTGTCCCTCCCATCCAGTGGGGATTTGTTCTTTTCCATGGACCGCAAGCCCTCCTCCAGCTGGATGAGGCGTGCCACCTCTGGGGAGATGTGGCTCAGTGTGCCCAGCAGGGGGGTCCATAAGTGCCCGTTCTTCTGGATGCTGCTGATGGGCCTGGTCTCACTGATCACTGGAGTCTGGAAGAGTGTGAGATAATGATTGGCTTAAGAGTTTTGACATAGTCCAGTATATTGATTTTAAAAGGCCGTTAATTTAACTAAATTCAAATAAATCTAAATTATACTAATACTGGTTCAGGCTGATTGCCTTTAGCTGTATATCCTGTGTATATCTTGTCTTGCCATGGCTGTGACCATGCAACATAACTCGAGATGGTCCATAGGTGGTTGAGTTTTATATTTCACGGCCAACAGTTTATGGATGGCTTTGTCATTGCATTATTGCATTCCATTACTGTGTGAAAATGGTCATTATTTGGTAATGCTTTACATTAACTAAACCTTCATTATACCTTTATAATGCATTCATATTACATTCAGTGCACCTTCATAATGCATTCATCATGCACTCATAGAGTATTCATAAGTGGCTTGTAAGTATACCTCAGTGCCTTACCAGCTTTAATATACATCAATAACATTAGAATCGTATAATCACATAATGTTTGTTATTAAAGTATACTAACGCTGTCAACATGCTACTTATGAATGTTCTGTGAATGCATGATAAATACATTATGAAGGTGCATTACCCAATTACCCAATATTTTTAAGAGATCTTTGTTGTGATTCAGTACTGATTACTCTCAGGTGCTTAAACTTTTCTCACATTTCAGTCCTGTACAATTACATAACCAGCAATGGAAATAAATCTCAGTTTGCATGGCGGCTCAGGGTGTGGCAGTGTAGCCTTGCACCTCTGGGGCTAGGATATGCTTCCCCGCTCTTTGCTCCAGCAGCTTCCCCTGAGCTCTGCCATGGACTGGCAGCTGGCAATTTTCTGTCCAAAATGTTTTCCGTTATAAGTGTTTTAACGTCTTTGTTTTGGACTCCCACAGTCTAATTCTTTTTGTCATTAAGGCATCCAGATAATTCTGCTGGCTTAATTGCTGGCTAACCTTCACTTACTGTATGGCGTATGGAAAGGCACGCCATCTTGTCTCACGTAAGGTGAAACAATATCAAAGAGCATACCTCTACTTCTTCTTTGATGAAGTCTTTTCTGCACACGTGCGCCATTATTCCGGTGGCCAGAGCGTCGCCCATGACGTTAACCATGGTGCGAAACCTGTCCCTGCAGCACAAAGACATTGGATGTCAGTGTAAATTAGTGTCAACGCTGCTAACAGCGCAACCCAAGCTGGTGAGCAAAACTCCACCAGCTCCTCCTCCACTCAGCCATTGGGAACTTGTGCTGTCAAATTTCAGCTTATTCCCACCTCCCTAGCGCTGCTGGCCAATCCCAGAAGAGCAGAACGTGAGGCCACACTGTACCACTACCTCAGCATGATTCATTTTCTTCTCCAAAGACTCCGGATGAAGCCAGGAATTCAATGCATTAGATCCACAGCTAAGGATGACCAATGGGACTATATACTTACAGAGCCCAGTCTACTGCAACGATGAGTGTGATGTCATCAGTTGGGAGTCCTACAGATGTTAGGACAATCACCATGGTCACAAGTCCAGCTTGTGGAATCCCTGCGGCACCAATGCTAGCTGCAGTGGCTGTGATGCTGTGAACCATAAGAAGACTATAATCAAAAACATTGATGTTCTGGCTCATGTGGCGTCAAACTGCCAAACCATAGGAAAGTGAACCACTGAAGGGAACTCTCTACGAGTCGTTATTTTTACTAGCATGTTACCCTTCCTTTATGAATGTGAACAATTAGGTTTTTTTTTTTACCGTTGGCTTCCTAAGATTTGACCTTAAACCCACAGTGGTTTGCTAATCCCGCTAGGACTGTTGTTCCTACTTCAGATAGTGTTTTACAAAATAGGAATTGGTTATTTCAATACTTTTGTGAAAACAGACCTACAGTACATCAGTTCAGTTAGCTGTGCATTCAAGATGGGAAATCGATTAAAAAATGATCCTTTTGACGTGTGCCGTTTTTTTAGATGATACCTGCTTAAAATGTCCCGTTTCTAGTTCGGATTACGAGATCATGTTTCTCTAGTGCTGGTCTGCAACCTCACTTCAACGAAAAAAATCAATACGTAATATAGCTGGAGGTGGAAAGAGCAGGTTGGTCACAGCAGGGCATAAGGGGACCTTAAATCAAATTTTCAGGAAGAATGGAAGATGATCATTGGGATTTTTTTCCCAGTGATGAAGGAAAAATTTTTCTTAACCATGCATGACTGTTAAAAGATAGCATTAAACTCATAATTTCTTTACGGAGTTTGCATTTATAACATCAAAATACACTTTTGGCGAAGCAGAGCTTGAAAGCAAATGTAAGATTAACTGGGATAAATTCTTTAAATAGTTTGCTGAGCCTGAGAAATTCTGTGAAAAATGTACAGACAGCTTTGGGGAGGTACTTTTCATATATAACCCAACGTTGGTTTGAGGTAATGACAGAAGCCTCCTGTTTCTTGACATTGCTGAACATTCCCACACAGCGTCACATGTACCTTATGGTGATAATCTGCCCAAAGTCCAGCTCATAGCTGTTGACCTGGGCGATGAAGATGGCGGCCACAGCCTCGTACAGCGCCGTGCCGTCCATGTTGATAGTGGCGCCCACAGGCAACACAAAGCGGATGATCCGCCGGTCGATGTGGTTGTTTTCCAGGAGGCACTTAAAGGTGATTGGCAGCGTGGCAGAGCTGTTTGGGAAAGATGAACCCCACAGTAGCATCCACATTCTCCAGCATCCAGGGCCATTTTTTTTTCCTTCATTTTCAAACTCAAGGCTTCCAGCTCTTGAGCTAGGGCACGGCTCAGCGGGCTAAGCCTCTAGGTCTGTGATCAGAAGCCGTTGGTTTCAGCCCATCCTCGGTAGAATAACCATGTGTCCATGGGCCTTGAGCAAGGTCTTTAACCCCCAGTTTGTTGACGTTATTATTATAATCATCATGAAATAAAGGCACACCCTAACATTGTTCTGTATAGCCTTTGCAGGTAAACATGTTCCTATGTTTTGTATCTATGACATGTCCTTTAACAAAAAGCCTATAAACTAAAACATGGAACTTTACAAATAAGTGCACCCTGCTGCATAACAGAAAAAAAAGTTTCAACCAATGTAGTGATGTTATACGATGAAGACTGTGATTGGTTAAAGAAGTTAAATGGAAGCTCCACCCTTGTTGACCAAGGGGTGTGTTGACCTCGGGAAGATCAGGCCGTGTCTCTGAACCTACCTGGATGACGTGGCCAGAGAGATGAGCAAGGCCTGCAGGATGCCACGGATGTAGACGACAGGGCTCTTCTTGGTGATGAGGAAGTAGAGGGAGGGCAGGATGATGAGGCCGTGCAGCAGCAGTCCCATGACCACTGTGATGGCATAGAAGCCCAGCTTCTTACCCACGGCCGAGAGGTCGTCCATTTCCAGGATCTTTCCTGCCACCAGGAACACGATGCCAAAGGGGAAGTACCTGAACAGGAAATTGGACTTGCAAACATGACCGCCTTAATTTCCAGCTGCTTTGTCTACCCCTGACAGCATTTATAAGCATTTCAATGACCTCATGTCACTACAATGGTCGTCACGGTGATCTTAAGGAGACTGAGAAGCAATACGAACCAGATAACTATGGCGACGATCTTCAGGATGGCTTCATTCAAACTCTGGCAGAAGTTCACCAAAGCACTGCCGTGAGCTCCCATTCGGCTGAGCATGATGCCTAGGAGAAGCCAAACTGTCTCAACATCTTCATCTTCATCATTGTCATTATTTTTATATCTTAAAAATACAAGAAATACTTTCCCCATAATATATGTGTGATGATAAATATATGTGTGCATAAACAAGAAGGAAGCTCCGGAAATGTTAATGGTCATTAGAGTCAGTAGTTAATCTCTTTTGTTGAAGCAAAAGACTCTCAGGCTCATTTCAGGCCTATTCATGTTTGAAGTTTTTAAGATGAGTTTGAAATCGCTGAAGCTCTTAAATTGTGTTTGCGAATTTTGTTTTTTGGTTTATTAGCATGTTATTAGCAATTATTATTCCTTTCTCAGTGGAATGACTTATCTTTGAGTGTTCACTTGAGTAGTTGGTAAATATTTAAGACATTTCAGAATATTTGATCTTTCATTTAGTTTCACATTTGCATTGCGTCTTATTAAGCAGTGAAAAAATGTTGCTCTAATGCTATGCGAAATCTGTTTTAGTTTTTTCCAAATACAAAATACTGTAGTATAATTTGATACACTTACCATGTTTTGTATCAAATTACATTCTGATGTATTTTTGCCCATCTCTGGTTGTTCCACCGCAGTGGGTAGGTTGATATTATTTATCATCAATATTCCACATTCACACACGATACAGACCATTTTCTTTTTTGAATCCCTAGTTTGCTTATAGGAGAGGTCATTCTTACAAATGACCCTGTTTTTAGGGATCACTAGGTGGCGGTGTTTTCCTCCGCCACCCTGTTGCACAGTGTGCCCAGCTGCACCGTGTCCGTACCCATAATGGACGAGAAGATGACAAGCCCCAGCACATTGGTGCCCTCACTGGTGCCTGGGAATGTGCGGAAAATGATGTCAGGTGCCGGCGTCAGGTCCAGGGAGAAGTTCTGCATGTCGGTGCTGTTGGCAGCCTGGATGTTATAAACGAAGATCCGTTGAGGGTCAGGCTGTGCAGGACCGTGGCTGGCAGTGGGCCTGGGCGTCTTCAGCGTTGGTACGATCCGGGTGCGATACTGTAAAGCGGATTATCATTACCTGACTGGCTTACTGGGTATTCTGAACACAACACGCAGAACCCAGGGAAGAACATGTAGTTGGGCACGCAGTGGTTTGTATGAATAATGTATGTGTATAAGGCTGTAACACTCATATCCATCCATCCATCATTGGGGCAATGTGTAGCTGAGTAGGTCAGGCATGTCTGCCTATATGTGGATGGTTGTGGGTTCAAATCCCATATCCATAAGTGAGGCCCTTAACCTAATGTTTTATGTTGACTGATCCTGCTGTCGTATCATCACTTTGGAAAAAAAACCCTGCTAAATATATAAATGTTAATCAAGTGGAGGGACATGGAAACTGCAGGCAATTTTCCAACACTAGTTCACCAAATTGCATGTTTCGGAACTGAAGGCTGGGATTTTAACCCTTAACCATCAGGGCGTGGAATTATCATGCCAGGCTCAGTTGGTTAGGATGTTGTGTCTGTAACCTGAACAAATTGGACAAAATTCCAGGGTCAACAGAATGTTTTCACTGTTGGACTCTGAACAAGGCCCTTAACCCCAATTCTCTACGGCCTGTCTGACCATGTTTTTTCCAAATGTGTGTCTCTTTGGAACGAAGCATCTAATACATGTAAATCACGTCACTTCTTCAATTTCATTTTGTAAATGTCAGTGTTGCAAAGTACCCTGAAATCACCTACCTGCTGAAAAGCTGCTTGTACCAAGTTTTCTGGAAACATGTTACTGTGACAAAAGAGACAAAAGAGAGAAGTCTGAACTTTTCAGTGGCGTGCGATATCCCTAAACACGTAAACTCGGGAGTGAAAGGAAAGCTCACGTCTGGCACATTGATTTCATAAGATACTATTTTGCCTTCAGTAAAAATGTTTTCAAATTCTTGAATCCTAGTGATATTAATCTGTCGAGCAAGTACAATAATATGTTTTAGGCTGCTGGTAAAAGTAATTTAATAGGCATTTTCAGAGGGAACTGAGAACCAGTGTAACCACATGATCATGTGATCAGTGGATTTGGTGGCCCCTTTTGAAAGATGCATATGGAAGCGTCTTTTTACTTTATTTGCAGCTGAAAAGTGAAAGTAATTCAGTTCCCCACATATGTGACTTTAATTGTCATTCATGTTATATTTTTTTGTGTGGTGTCTTTGTTTCTGCTCGGTTGTTAAGAATGCTGCTTTTTTGCTTTTGCAAAAGTTCAGAAGTGCACTTGTGAGTCAAAACTAAGGATAAACGCACAGAAGTTTGGTCTTCCTCATAGCTACAAAGCAGCCGCCCACATTTCCAGGGTATGCATGGATCTATGACTCATGAAGAATGATTCAGCTTCCTGTCTGCTGAGTGCAGAACCCTGCTGTTACCGGATGAGGTCAAGCAGCGCATCAGCAGAGGTCATAATGGGCTTCCTGCTGCTCTCTGCGTCTTCCTTCTGAGCCACGCCTCCCGGGTGGATCACACACACCATGACAATGCCCACCACCACCGCTAAGAAGGTGGTCGACAAGTAGTAGGAAACGGTCATGATGCCCAGCTTGCTTGAGCACTTGGCATCCAGGGCTGCAAGGCCAGACATCAGACTGCAGGAGAGACCACAGGACACTGTGGTTAGCGTCCTGCTCAGTCTGAAGTCTTTTTAAATTTTTTATTAGAAGGTCAAAGACATACAACAAGGTGTCATCAAATTGTGGAAAAGAGAGATGGGATAGAAGAAGGAAAGGGAAAAAATAACAATAATAAAATCAACTAAAAAAGCATGCAAAATAATAACAATAATAATAATAATAATACAATGACATAACCATTAAGTGATGTCATCCGGTGAATGTGTGAACTGTTTAGGTTGCATACAATACTTCCCCTTTGACGATGGGCATGCATTGTGCATGAGCATGTGTGTCTGTGTTGGGAAAGATAGAAGGGATACATTAGAAGGTACAGATGGAAGAAAGGTAGGAACAAAAAGGGAGACTGAATGGGAGGAGGGCTGCTGTAAGGCCAACCAAGGCAGGCTGGGTTCACTGTGCACCGCGGGCAGGCCAGAGCGAGAGGCACGGTAGCCCCAAGGATAGTTTCCCACCAATGACAGCCCTGCCCCAGGCAAACCACACCTAACATGACCCACTGTTTTGGAATGGAGTTTGTTAGGTTTTGTCTTTTTCTTGGTTTGTTTTGGGTTTTTCCTGGATGAGTAGGGGAGCAGGCGCTGATCTAGTGTGGTGCATTAAAAGAAGCAGGTCATGCAGGTTGGTCCAGTCCGGGGCAGGAGAAACAGCCGCCAGGGGGCCACCACACCAGACCAGCTCAGGGACCCATCCTGACTGGGTATGGGGGAAAATGACACGATAAAATTCCCCTATGATAAACTGGGGGACATCAGCTGGCCCCTAGAAAGCTACTGAAAAAAATTGCTGAGCAGAGGGCTGGCGATCAAAAGCTCATAACACATTATAGGTATATGTATTATGCATTATGAATTCTTTATGAAGCTCTCATCCGTAATACACTATAGATACATATAATGCATTATAATGGGCGGTGTAAGCATTAAGGATGCTTTGTACTGCATTATAAAGGTACAGTGAATTATAGACGAGAGTAAAGCATTCATGATGCATAATAAACATGGCTATAATGTTATACCTTTTTATAAATATTTGTAGCCATGTTTATAATGCTTTAGGAATGAATTATAATGCATTATGAATGAGTTTATAGATTACTAAGAACATGACCTTAAGTAAAGTGTTACCCGATCAAGTGTCTGAGGCTGCCCTGTTTTTTGATGTCACTATGTGATGCTGCTTCAATTTTAGGGCGATCTGTCTCAGAATTTAATCAGTTGCAGGTTGTCATCCATACACCCCTTCTGCGAAGTTTGAAAAATATCCATAAAATATTTTTTCAGTTATCGTTTTAAAAAACCAAGTGTCTGGTGGTGGACAGGTCCCAAAACCATAAGTATTCCCTGGACGAGGGGAATAACAGATAATAACAACAATAATGAACAGCAGTACAATATCTTTATTTTAACTGATTCTTCTAACCATGGATTTTGGCTCACATGTCTTTTGCAATACTGGCTAGCTTCACACATCGCACAGTATGTCCGTGACTTTGCAATTCAAACAATTTATTAGCAGCAACTCAAAAGGGAAGGGTCTGGCTGCAGAACACTGAGCGTTCTCCGTTAGGAGGACTCCACTGTGGGGCCAGAAATCACATGACCTCCACTCCTGTGCCGGACATGACGTTATGCAAACTGCAGGAATGGAGGCGAAGTGTAGGATGGAGATATTACAATTGTTAAAAATTGTTATAGCATTATTATAAATTAGTATAATATTATATATGTATATGTGTGTGTAATATTAAATATCATTACAAAATGTTATATACAGAATTATAGCATTATAAGTACTGTTATTACTAATAATAAATCATAATAATGTATTATAATAATATATTATTATCTCCACTAAGTTTATATTAGATTATATCGTATTATTCTGTATAACAGAGAATATACCACCACTATGGGGCGGGGAATCACATGACCTCCACAATAGCGCTGGATATGACTTTAGTCCCACATTGGGAAATAACTTCAATAATCCAGCCTACTGAGTTCACTTTAGAAGCATCATGTCCAGGCCAGGAGTGGAGTTTTTGGCCCCACAGTGGAGTTCCTCCTGGCGGAGGTCTGCAGCCAGATGCTCTTGACTCAAAATGGGTAACCTGAAAGCAAATCTAGCCAGTGCTGAATAACAACACATCATTGCAAATCAAATCTGACGTATGGGAGAAATCTGAAGGGCAATTTGTGCAGGGTTTTTAGGACCCAGGGGAATTAGGCAGCAATATCCTGGAGCTTAGTTTTAAATTGCTGCAGCACAGAAGCATCCTTACTCAATCAGGGTAGTGGGCCATGGATTGGGGGTAAACACGATTTAGACTGCCACAAGGACTCGATCACCAGCTGGAAAAAAATGTAGTGATGCCCCCCTGGTTGTCAAAATTTACCAAGGAGGCCTGCCTCCCCCCAGTTGGTAAATGGTTGAGAATCTCTGTCTTAGAATTTCAGGGTGAATTATTACCACACAGTGCAGCAATACATGTCCAGTGTCTAATTCCAAAGCTTTAAATCGCACAGAAAATGCAGAAATGTTAGAGAATCACTGAAGCCGATTAACTTGACTGTGTGATTAAAGTGGTTGTGTTTCCGAGAGAGTCGTGTCTCTGTGCCCGCTGATCTCACACTCACCGTTTGTGAGGAACCCGATGGACTTGAGGAAGAAGCGCAGAGCAGAGGCAGCTCTGGGGTAAGTGGAGATCTGCGGCTTAGCCTACAACCCTATTGCTGAACTGGAGTTCAAGATTTAAAAGTACAAAATTCTGTCCATCTCTTCCTTTCAAAATGCACTGGTTCTGCATCCATTGCGGCTTTGAATCTGGTGTTTAATGACAACAAAGCGACATTATACATTATACATATAATGAACTAAAAAAGATTCAGGGCTTTGCTAACAACATTCAGGGCTTAAGTCTTACTTGACGAATTCTTGTGCTACTACTGGTGAGAGGCTTGTTAGGCAAACATGCAGGAGATTCTCTGTGGCTGGGGAAACGAGGGAGGCAGAACCTAAGGGCCTGTAATGTCCACTAACCCCTCCCAGCCACACATGCAGATTACAGCCTTATACTAATCCAGCCATGACACAACATGAATCTCGTTTACTGCTTATATCCCATGGCGCTGAGCGGCAAAACAAAATAACATTCAGAGAACAAATTAACAGTGCAAAAAAGAAACATAGTATTTAGAAAAATAGAGCGGATATCTGCATTTCTATCAAGGGCATTTTATGTCCTCTAATGAATTTTATGAATGAGAGGAAAAACTTCCTCTCTTCAATCTAAACTTTGTCACAAAGTTATTTTCACATTTTTGTCATTTGGTGACATTTAGTTTTTTTTAGATGGGCAAACTCTTCAGTAGCCCTGGAAATGTCAGATTTAATGAAAAGCGCTGAATGTCAAACGTCTACATATGGAAGTGAAAGCGGGCTTTTTAAAAGATTTGCCGCTGCCGTCATGGAGATCCTTGAGTCATTGTTGGACAGCAGAGACAAAGAAGACGGAGAGTGCAAGCTAATTGCCGGCATCAGTTGCTGTATGCTTCTAATTTGAGGGATGATCAATCATCATAACAGCTCAATAGGAAATTCCTGTTCTGTTGGTCGCCCTAAATCTGATGGGGTCTTCAGTTTGTTCTCATGGTCCTGTGAGAACCCAACCATGGACTGCGCACAACGAACACTGAAAACGGAACATCAGCTCTGTGTTCTACCTCTGGCCTGAAAATATATTTTGCATGTTTTTATCTAGTGGATGAGCAGGTGACACTATTGCCTCGTGCCTGCAGGGGTTGAGGTTTGAATCCCACATCTGCCAGTGCTTGTACTCCCCATATGGGCTGGAGTTCATCCCACAGTACTGTATGTGTATGTACTCTGTGATGGACTGGCATCCTATCCAGGATATATCCCAGCCTTGTGCTATAGTGATTGCAAATAATGCCATTTCAATACAGGAGATACAGAGCGCTGTGTTGAACAGTAAACAGTAAAAAGTCATTTGAAACTTTGTAGTATAGAAATTGTTATACCACACAGAAAATTTGTTGCTCCATGGATTTTCAGGCTCATAACTCCAACCGGCACAAGCAGTTAGATGGATGGATGTTTTACTCCAAGTTCACTTTTGATACTTTTATTTTTCCTGTTCATGCAATTATGTTTCCAAAAACAGATAACGCACTCTGATCTTAGCACAAATGGCAAAACAAAAACATGTTGGCTTGTTGGCGAATAGATGATGCTTCCCAGCAGTTCTCTGAGTGAAGTGAAGAGGCTGTCAGATCAGAGAAATGAACTGCACAAGGGTGGCCGCTTCTTTTTTGTATTATTGGGGACTTTTATTTTGATGTTATATTGGTCTTCTATGTAATTGAGTTGGGAAACTCATTATGTGGGGTGGCACGTTGATGCAGTGCTTAGCACTGTTGCCTCACACCTGTAGGACCAGGGTTTGATTTTAAATGTTTAGATTTTTATCTGTAGAATTGGATAGTGATAGAAGTGGCAGCCAGTTGAAGGTTTTCCAACTCCTGCCTCCATCCATATTTTAATGGGGGGTTTTAAGGTGTTTTCACCCTGTGACTTGCATTTATTTGTTGTAAATGGAAAGGTGTGTGGTGTTATGGTCTAGGTGGTGATCCTGTTACCTGATGACAAGCGCAGTTATGCATTCACTTATTTTTGCAGCAGACGGAAGCAGATTCGTCAAGATGGGAGAGCCAAGTAAAATAAATAAAAGACGTTCACTATTGAAGAACAGGACTTGTCCTGCACACTTGTAAAACATGACAAACATGCATGCACTTGTAATGGTGATGTAGCAGTCTACGAATATAAAATTGAGTCACTTATGCAAAAAGATTGCTTTTCAAGTATATATTTTTAAGTTACCTGAAGCATGGATAATTCAGATTATTTGCAATTTTATTTCATTTTTCCAAAATTGACGAATTTGCCATCACCACATATCTGCAAAGAATCATAAACATGGCATGTGAGCACGCTTGTCACAAGTTCACAGACAAAATAGAGACAAAATAGAGGTAGAGGAAGAGGAGGCCAAGTACACAAGGTTGTTCCTGATGAAATAAGGGCCACCATTGTGGACCACATTGTCAAACATGGTCTCACAATGGCTGAGGCTGGTCGAAGGGTACAGCCAAATATTGGGCGAACTACTGTGTCCTCAATCATACAAACATTTTGTCGGGAGAACAGGTGGGTACTATAATGTAAAAATATGTGTATTATAAAGCTTCAGAGTACTGAGTTTGAAGTAACCATATATTTCTATATACTTTCTATATATTTTCATTACATAGTTGATGATAGTTGTTGATGCTGTATTGTACACTACTATATTTACTGCATGTATTTTATCCATTTTACAATACTGTCCAAATAGGACTGCAAGACTACCTCACATGGGTGTTCAAAGGCACCTTTTCACTATTCAACTAGAGGAGGGCATTTGTGCTATAGTGATTGCAAATAATGCCATTTCAATACAGGAGATACAGAGAGCTGTGTTGAACAGTAAACTAAGTCATTTGAAACTTTGTAGTATAGAAATTGTTATACCACACAGAAAATTTGTTGCTTCATGGATTTTCAGATAGTATTAACAAAATCCTTATCACAATTCTCAATACAGATCAAACAATTATATTGAAAACATGTTCACGCATTTTGACCATCTTGTTCATAGGCAATGGTGCAAGGATTTGTCATTCTGATGGCACTGACAGTTTCACTGACACAAATATTTGCTTTTGGGGCATAAACTAAGCATTTTGAGCAAGTTTTTGCAGGTAATACACTGTTTGCAGTTTGCACATATTGTTCTGAGAAATGCATATACTGTTGCACTAAATTATGTTGCAATAAATGCACCAAAAACTGTAATAAAATTGCGTCTTTTGTAGTTGTAGTTTTCTTTACTTTTTAGTAATTGGTTGGCTATGTTATGTTGTGTGGATACGCACAAGAGTGTTGTCGTGGCCTAACTAATTGTTTAAAATACACAATATTTTGGTAACGCTTTACATTAACTCCACCCTGCATAATGCCTTTATAATGCATTCGTAGAACATTCAGTGCACCTTCATAATGCATTTGTAAAACATTCATAAGCAGCATGTAAGTATATCTTAACATGCTAACACACCTTCACAGTTTTAATATACATTAAAAAACGGTAAGGCTTTACATTAACTGCGAGGAGTGTAACGATATAGGCTACTCAGCACACAAGACGAGACACGATATTGGGTTCAGGAGAATGAGACGAGACGATATTTTAACAATATTTTAAGGAAAACTTCAAAGAGGAAATATATTACTGGAAAGCAGCTATTTATTTGATTGATTTGAAAGACAAAAAATGCTAAATAATGCAAATGTATGGTGAAATGATTTAGATTATTTAATCACCATCACCATATGTATGGGAGGTATTTTCTGCAAAAAATAAAATGAAAATGATAAAAAGAAAATGCAATCTCCACTTTGCCATTTAGTTCCCAAAGTCTGTGCGAAAAAATCCTGCAAAAATTCAAATTCAAATGAAATAGCACCATTTGCATTTTAATTTTCCACTCGTGCATGAGTCAGATGTGAAAAATGAAAAAATAAAATTAAAAACCCTTTTTGTCTTTTCATTTTCCAATTTGACTTTTCATTTTCAAGTTAACTACATGCAAATATATGTTAAGTTGGCTACTTACCTCCAGCTTCCGATTCGTTTAGCTTCTTATTCGTAGCGTCTTATTTTACGGCTTAAGTTATTTCCAACTTCCTTATAGGGGAGGCTTCGCAGCTGCTGTACAGTTTTTAGGTAAGACATTTTGAAAATACGAAATTAAATATTATGTCGTGTGCTATAATGGCAGGTATTTCATTCTAAGGAAACACTGAAATTATCCTGGGCCAGACTGCCATGTTTTCAGCTAGGTAGCTATCTGGCCTAGGCTAATTTCAGCGTCATTAGAGTGGCATGCCTGCTGTGTACTATGCATTTCATATTTGCCTTACCCAAGATGAATAAGACCTCCGCATCCCATTTGGAAATATGGCTTCTTATTCAAATGTGTGAACAATTGATCAAAGTGTCATGCGACCAGTTTACTGTTACAAATGAAAAATCACATTATGCCCAGGTAATTCCACCCTTTTCAATACAGGAAGACTTTCTTGTACGAAATAAATATACGTTCTATAGCTCAAACCTTTTATTCATACGTTATTTTGTATTTCCAAAATATCTTTTAAAAACTGCATCATGCGCAAACAATCCCTTCTAGCGGTGCTGCGAATAAGAAGCTAATTTAAGCCCCGAAATAAGACGCTACGAATAATACGCTAAACGAATTTTAATTTTATTTTTATTATTTGACTCATAGATGAGTGGAAAATTAAAATCCAAATGGTGCGATTTCATTCTAATTTTCATTTTTGCGCACAGGCTTTGGAAACTAAATGGCAAAGTGGAGATTGTATTTTCTTTTTATCATTTTCATTTTATTTTTTTTGCAGAAAATACCTCCCATAGTGTCCAGTGTGTATTTTATGTTTATTTTGTTGCTGTTGTTCAGTAACTTTGGACATTTTATTAAATATTCTGATTATACAAAATTAGTTTTGCATTTATTTCTGAAGATGTTCTGCATTCGGTACTTACAACTGAAGGGTGTCAATAATCCTGACCAGGACTATGTATAATCAACATACAATAAATGCCCTACTGTATAATGACCCTATAATGGATAAGTGATGGGAAGACAGGCTGTGAGCAGTAGGCCTACATTTTCCTTGGCATGGTCCAAGTCTGCTCAACTGATGAAAGTGTGAGGTTTTTCTGCAGTGGCATCCAGTCTGGAGTGTCCTTCCTATGCTCCCGGGCAGTAATCAAGGGTCACTGTGACTCTGAATTAGAATAGTAGACATGGAAAATGGGTAGATGTTTTTAATCAGTAGAGAATGAATGTTTTATGGTTTGTTCAACACTCTATGTGGGACTGTATTGATGTATTTGCAGTTTTTCTCCCACAGTCCCCAAACAGATTTTATTCTATATCATACAGTCTGTGCTGTGCTATTATTCCAATTCAGAGCCCAAAACCTATTTCAGGAAGCATAGTATGCAAGTTTATCATGGGGAGGAAACATACCGTAGGTGGCCACGTAGGGCGTCAGCTTCTAAGGGGAGCGAACATAGCAGCCAGTTTCATTTGCTTGCGCATATACAACCATGTCACAATACTATAAAATGAGTTTATAGTCTGTATATTCAGTATAAAAGTTAAAATCTATTAACAAACTATTTTTCCCGTCTAGGCATCATAAATAACACAGCTAAAGTCAATGCGATCACAGAAATTATGAGGCATTATGACTTGACACCTGTTTTATAAGATAGGTAATTATTGTTATTTGCAATTATTTTTTATTTTTTTCGGTATATAAAATGTTACACTGCAGTGGGTTGTTGCCAAGTCCTGGTTTTTTCCCTGACTTATGCTTGTAGCTTCTGGGATAGGCTCCCGAACCCTGCTACATTGCATAGCACAAGCAAGTACAGACGATGGTTGGATAGATGATGGATGGATGGAAAATGCTAAGTATTATTTATTGCATTATTATGCAAAATTAAACAACATTAAACAATCTGTTTCTTCACTCTTAGCATTTGCACATTTCTTCTGGCATTGGCTGTAGGGGTTGCCGGAAGGGGATGGGGTGATGTTCATCTAGGGTGCCACTTGGGCTAAAACCGCCTCCAATCACAGGCCACAGAACACTGCAAAGTTTAGAAACACAGCAGGAAACCCAGACAAACACAGAATGAACTTACATATTCCACAGTCACAGACCCCCAAACCAGGAAGTGAACATTATTTCACTGATATACCATTCAGATGCTCTTTATTCTTTGTTGTCGCACAACCAAGCAAAATGACCCACTCAGTACTTCCACCCTATCTGCCTACATAGGTAAGTAACTTTATGAAGTTTTTAATTTTTGAAGGCCTGTTAGAGTTAAGCCACCAATACAGATCTGACCAACCCCAGTTCGTAATGCCTGAAAGTCCAGCAGGTGTTAAGATAGATTTAAATTTGCACCATGTTGACAGGTCCGACACCACACAATTCTTAATGTAATAATTAATACAAGGATTAATATGACCAAAAATAGTTGTATTTGTGTGAAAACTGGAGCACCATGATGGACACCTTCACTGAAATGAAAATAATTGTTTTGTTAAGAAAGTGTCCTGCTTTCATAGTGTGGCATGGCGTTAACAAAGACATAACGGACAGGGCAGATTTACTCCAAATTTATCATGTCTCTTTTGTAAAGCTTTCTTCTTGGTTACGTAAGACTCAAGTGTGAATAGGAACCAAAGTGGGAAAAGATGTGTTGGAAGCTATAACTCAATTTTAATCTCCACAGAAAGGATACACTTTCACAAGAACGTTGAGAGTGATTCATAGAATAAGGGAACAGTGTCTGTATTTTATAGGGGTGTCTTTTTACCCTGAGCTGTGCACCTCTGTGTAAAAAAGTAATATCTCTTGTCCAGCTCACAAAATATCTTCCATATTCTTGCCATACCTTTGTTTGTATTGTTCTTGAATGTTTTCAATAACATGAAGGGGTAGCTGAAACATTCTGCATTGACAATAAGAAGCACAAATACACAAAAGGAAATGTGTATAATATGACAGAAAGCTCAACATTAGTTTTATTGCACTGTATACATAAAGAGCAATATCACATACATATTGCAGTGGGTATATTATTGTATTATTATTTTTTCTATTGCCCGTTCGAAAAGGGGAAAACCCATTATCAAATAACTTGCCCTCTCATACCCCATTCCTGAGCCGTGTGTTTTTTTGTGGTATTGTGATGTTCATAATCAATCCATCCATCCATCCATCTATTCTCTGCTGCTCATCTGGTTTTCAGGGGCCGTAGTCTAAGCACAGACACCCAGTTTACTGCCATTGCTTTTGAATGAGCTCTGGATGCCAATCATAATCATTTTCATCCTTGCTGTTTAAATTACTCATAGACGGGTTTGTGACGGGTGTATTTAATTTAAACTCGTTTTTTAACTTTATAATTATTACAATATTTTATAGAAAAAAAAAAATCTGATTATTCCAATACCATGCAGCCCTAGCCTAAATGGCTGTGACCATGTTTTTTAACAGCATGAACAGCTGCAGCTGTGGCAAAAACAGCAGGCTAGCAACAAGCTAAGCACAACTTGTCCCACACAAAATTCCCCCAGCTGGAAACAAGCAACAACAATGTCATGGTTTGAGAGGCGAAGGACTCAAGGGCAGGCATTGGGAGAACGAAAGGGGCTTTATTAAATCAAAACTAAACAGGGACTGGAAAGCAATAGGACCACGAGGGATCCAAAACACTACGACTGGTACAGGGAAGAGCACAGACACCACAAAGGTAGACATTAATGACCGGACTGGGGATGACAGGACAAACAAGTACTTAAATAAAAAGACTAAGGAGGGGTAACAAGCAACATGCATGGCTCATCAGGACCATGTTAGCGAGGAGACAGGAGGGTCAGGCGGACATGGTGGGCAGGACGAAACAACCAAAACATTTGTGTAGGAGGAAGTAAGATGCTACCAAACAGACCAATCACAATTATTGTGGTCTGTGTCATCATAACGTGCAGTTGTATTTCCGGGGAAGTACACGTCAGGCTGCAGCGTAAGGTATAGCATAGGGTATGCAGTTATGCAATACCTACAGTGTAGATTCTACACAGAAGTACAAAACATCCATTACAGATGCTGATCCTCAACCGGACCGCTTCAAACTTGACTGAAAATTGTCCTAGTGCATGCTGGAAGTGACTGCGCAATGAAGCCAACAGGACCACATTGTCTGCGAAAAGCTGCAAAAAGATGCGATCCTGAGGTCACCAAACTAGACATGTCCACCCTTTGACTGCACTAAGAAATTCTGTCCATAAAAATTATGAACAAATAAAGGGCAACCCTGATGGGCCCTGTGAGTGCTGGTCTTGCACCCCATATTCTCAAAGTGCCCCCCACAGGATCCCCCAAGGGGCACGATCATATGTCTTTTCAAAGTCCACAAAACACACGTACACTGCTTGAGCAAACCCCCATTAACCCTCAGTCTCCTTGTGAGGTGGAACAGCTAGTCCAGTGTTCTATGACCAAGATGAAAACCACATTGTTCCTCCTGGATCCGAGGTTCAACTAACGGCTGGACCCTTCTCTCCAATACCCTGGCATAGACCTTCCCAAGGAGGTTGAGGAGTGCGATCTCACTATAGTTGTAACACACCCTTCAGTTCCTGTTCTTAAAGATTGGGACTGCCACCCTCATCTGCCAACTGATCTCGTTGGAATGTTGAAGAGGCGTATCCCTTAAGACTGCCCAGCAACATCAAGAGCATTCAAGAACTTAGGACAAATCTCATCCACCCCCAGAACCTTTCCACTGAAGATTTTTCTTTGTATTACCTCAGTGACCTCAGCCCTAGTGATGGGTGTGTCCTCCTCCAAGTTCTCTGACCTCCTCTCAGGAAGGCGTGTAAGTGAAATTCAAGAGTCCTCAAAGTGCTCCTTCCACTGTCTGAGTATATTCCCAGTTGAGGTCAACAGCACGCCATCCCTGCTGTAAATAGCATGGGCAAAACCCTGCTTCCCCCTCCTGAGACACCTGTCAGTTTGCCAGAATCTCTATGAGGGTAACCAAAAATCATTTCTCATGGCCTCACCAAACTTCTCCCATACTTGAGGTTTTGCTTCCGTAACTACCAAAGCCGCATTCTACTTGGCCTGCCAGTACCTATCAAGTGCCTCCAGAGTCTCACAATCTAACGAAGCTCGGAAGGCCTCCATCTTCAGCCTGATGGCTCCCTTTACTGCTGGTGTCCACCACCTGATTTAGGGGTTACCGCTACGAAAGGCACTAAAAATCTTACAGCCACAGCTCTGCACAGCTGCCTCAGCAAAGGAACCACAGAATATTGTCCATTCGGACTCAATGTCTCCAGTCTCCCTGGGAATGTAAGAAAAGTTCTGCTAGATGTACATGTTAAAGAGCTCCTGGACAGGGGCCTCTGCCAGATGCTCCCAGCACTCCCTCATTATACGTTTGGCTCCACCAGGTCTGTCTGGCATTTTTCCTTACCATCTGATCCTACTCGGCACCAGGTGGTGATCAGTGGAGAGTTTAGCTAACTATATATGGATGGTATGTCTCTACCTCCCACACCAGCTCAAGCTCCTTATCCTATCAGACAGGTTATGTTCTATATTCCTGAAGCTAGCTTTAAGCAAATGAGGATTTGTCTGCCAAAACCCCTTATTGCTGCCCAATCCATAGAGAACCTGACCCCCATGGTCCCCCCTGCAGGTGGTGGGTCCACAGTTTTTATCCCAATGTTGTGCAATGGGGCACAACCCCAATCCCACCCTGGATTTTTACATTTACAATAAATTCAAATTTAGTGATAGTGAAAATATCAGTCATACTATAAACTGCATTATTTATAACAGTATTTTAGAATGTGTGTTTTGTATATGTAGAATTTTTATTTTGCTGCAACATAATGCAGCATCCAAAATTTTACACTCCAGTGAAAACTCAAGAATAAATGTAGAAAACTGTAATAACTCAGGAGAATGAATACAATAAAAAAACTGCTGTTTTGTTCAGAGCTGGTTATTTTCTACTTTCTTTTATCATACAGGTATTTGAAATATGTGGCATATTGTTTTAATGTAATTCCATGGGCTGAATATGCAGGAAAAATAAAATGAAACAAACATAGTGAAAAATGAAACACTACAACTAAGCAGAACATAACAAGATACCCACTTCATGGTTTATAAGCAGGGATTGACATAATCTGTAGACGAGTACCCATTCACCATATAAAGGGAAAAATTTGTGGTGATTGAAAACAGATTATATATCTTTTCTCCTAAAGAGAGAAAATTATCTAACTTTTGTTTGTGATATTACTTTTCCTTCCTGCTATGTCTGTCTGTGCAGTTGTAGCATTTCCCTATGGGATCAATAAAGTTTTTTCTGATTTGATAATTTATTATTATTATTATTATGACACTTTGTTGATCCTAAAAAAATTCTATTTTTGCCTACCCATGAGACACATATAGGTAAGAGCAAGCTTCGCAGTGAAGGGGCAGCCACCTGCAGTGGCGCCCATGGAGCTGGGGCTTAAGGGCCTTAAGAGCTCACAGATGTGATTATTCTGCCAGCGCAAACCGGCAACCTTCCAAGTGCAGGCACAGAGACTTAGCCCGCTGAACCACACGCTGCCCCCAATCATTATTTATAAGACAGGAAACAACAAAACTAATGCCAATGACAACATCTTAGCACCTTTCTAGAGGAACACTCATCCAGCCATCCTTTTCTCATTTCTAGGAAAGTACAAATTCACTGGAAACTTTCCCTAACCCTATCAAAGCTAGAGGTTCTGTCATTTCCACTGCTCTCATTCTTTTGGTAGCTGTTTCGTAGCTAAATTAATGTTTGGCAATCTCCACATTGTCATGTGCATGATATAGTGGTTGCCAATACGCTGTAATTATTTAATTTCGTTAACTATAACAAGAATAGTTATCTGAATAATGCCCAACCCCATTGTACGGCACTCAAAGATACAAAATATGAACACCAGAGGGCAGTAAAACTCATTATGCTCATTCCTGCTGTACAGTACAGAAGAATTGGTATTGGTAAGTCTGTTTTAGATCCTCATCTGTCAAATCCTGCCAAAACCCAAGACACATCAAAAAGTCGGTGCAATGCATTACGGTAATCATGTAACCTAAAACACCTGTAATCATGTTGACACATAAGTGAACACAAATACAATGACAATGTGGAGTCACTTCCGCTGCAGATCGCCACTCTCAGGACATCTCCACTGTCAGTACAGGAAATAACAAGGTGTGATCCCCCCCCCGAATAGCGGACAGTGAGCTGATGAATAGAGGTAAGTGCCTGATTTTCATTATCCACAGAAAGTTAATTAATGTAGCCTTCATTAGTAATGAAAATTACCGAATGTCTGTCAGTTTAGGTTGTCGTTTTAAAACTGTCGCCAACGACGGCTAACATTAGCACCTTAATTTCTAGTTA
>JAODKC010000047.1:16521619-16546615 GCA_026777985.1 Mormyrops attenuatus | reverse complement strand
TAGTGTGATTGAAACACAATGAACTGCAATCAACGTAATTACAGATGGAGCGTCTTTCACAAAATGCAGTGTCATAGTTAAAAGTTCTTCTGTTTACCACTCCACAAGAAGCATCGCATTATTGTGGCGCGATTGCTATTTTTCATATTATTGGTGTTATGTGACTGACACAATAAATTGATGATATATGACAGAGGATGAGATATATATATGTGTATATATATATATATATATATGTGTGTGTTTGTGTGATTATTATATATTTATATATTACGCATTTCGCAAGTTTTTGTACACGACCGGTTGTGAAAGGAGTTTGTTAGTTGTTGCGCACGACTAGCCATAAGTCTGACCACTGTAGTTCGAACACGGTAGTCCTAACCAATTAACTACTGTGGTACAACGGTTTTGGGAAACAGTCGTACTTCAGACAGACCACATTTTTTGCTCTGTGGGTTCCCGGATTGGAAAACACTGCTTTAAGTGAATCTATTAATTGAAGGTGTGGTTCTGTATCTGAGTGCCTTGGCATGGACTGGTATGAGGGTACCCCTGTATGAAAAATCCATGCACTCACACGATGGGGGTGGGGCTGCTCTCAGAGGCACCCCATCCATGTTAATAACTGGAAAAAAACAGTATGAGCTGGGAGAATCGGATGTATGCAGAAACTGCAAAAAACAATGAAGGCTAATGTCTTATTTTTCAGTTTATATCTTTGATTACCTAACGTAGAAAAGAAAAAAACAGGAAATTCTTATACATTATTATTATAGGAACTTTTTTTTGCTCAATTTTGCCAATGTTATTATTCAGAACAGCTCATGATCGTGACGCAGTGCATTTTGCATCAATTTAGATCATTATTAAAAGGATAATTCACAGTACGCCTTCATCATGCGACTATAAATTCCCACTAATCACAAGACATGCAGCTTGTGGTGCTCCAGGTGACAGGGGAAGCAGCCTGATCTCATGATCAGCTCATTCAGGCACCCTGCTCTGACCCTCAGCTCCTACTGTACACACGTCCCAGAGACAGACACGGCTATGTGATCGTCTGTCCATCTTATACCTGTATAACGATATCTAGGGCTGGGGGGGGGGGGGTCTAGAACCTATCCTAGATGACACAGGGCACAAGGCTGGGGGACACCCTGGATGGGATGCAGGACAGACACATAATCATACACTATGGGCAATTTAGAGATGAGGGCGGGGTTCAAACCCCAAACCTGAGGTGTGAGGTGACAGGGCTGCCCCCTATGTGTCCCGTTAAATGTTAGAATCCATGAGCCAAGACTCATTATCTATACAGAAACTATGAGATAATGGTGTGGCAGGTGGAAACAGGGTCACATGACATGGGCATGAGGGGAAGGCTTATGGTTTAACCAGAGCAGTGGAGGAGATGCAAACAAAGAACAGCTGGGGGAAAATAGCACAGGAGACTGGAAGGGATGTCTGGTTATGGTAAGGACACGTCATGCATACAATCAGTACAGTAGATTCGGTAACACTGACAGGGCACAAATAATTTAGTTTTACGCTATTATTTTGTTATTTTGTATTAATTAGCCACAAACAAAGTTAGTTGCATACTGATCTCATGTTAATTTATTGATTCATGATTTACTGATTCATTATTTCATAGTTTGTACTTCAGTAGTAACTGAGTTACTACTAAGTATTTGTATCCTGTCAAGTAAAGTGTTGCTGTGCACTAGACAGACTAGACGGTGACTCGCAGGACTGGTAAAGTAGATTCAGAGTGACTCTCACTTCTCTATGTATGTGTAATAACCAGTAACCAAATGAGTCAAAAGCAGGCATCAGAAGGGGTTTTATTTAAACCAAAGCGGGAGCAGGGAAAGCCCAAAACAGACCACAGGGGGTCAAAACCAGAAGGCTACTGTAGGGAAGGACTCAGGCAGACACATAGACTGACATTAATGACAGGACTAGGGAACACAGCACTGGGAAGCACTAATGAGGGAGAAAATGACAGGCAGCTGGAGTAGGTAACACAAGGGCAGGAATGAGAGGTAAGGCCAACGCTTAATAGGCACAGCTCCTTCGGACCACGCTAGGGAGGAGACAGGAGGGGCAGATAGTTAGGGCATGACAGTGTACACCTAAAGCTGCTTTCAGAGCCAACACAATGAGCTGTGCATGTCTTCTGTTTACAGATATATCCATTACATTGACGCAAGAGACTATGCCGACTGATGAGATGAAACAAGATGCATGTTCATCTTAAAGACAGTGTGATATCTCCCAGCACACACACCTTTTCTTTATTTAAGTTCACAAGAACTGAAGAAAACCAGCCCAGTTCATTTGACTGGCTTTTTGTTTTCTCTCCAGTTCTTCCATGGTGACCCTTGATTAAAAGAGTAATGATGTTGATTTCAAAATAGTAATGTTCATACCTGAACCTGGTGCGTGGTGATAAGCTGTCAAGGTAGGATGTGTATTTATTATAATTATAATTTATTTTGCAGTAAATCAGCAAGGAGCTGGCTCATACATGCTCAATAATATGCTGTAAAATGATGTGGGGTAACAGTTTGAAAATCTGCAAATTGACTATATTTTGTTCTGTTGTTTTGTAGCACCATTTAATTGATTTTGCAATAAAATCAAATAATTATTGTAACATATATAAGAGGTACAACAGATATTTCCTCAAAATATAATTTTACTATGCTTATCATATATCAATATCCTAATTTGCTAACTTCAGTCTCACAGTGTTCCTGTTGGAGACACGCTGCCTGTGACACTACAATGATCAATATCAGATATAATCAAGTGAAGCGTGACACAATGCCTTCTCCACACGGTCAGGCGAAGGGGGCAGTGGGGGGCATGCAGGGTGAAGCCTCTGCAGAAGGAGCAGCGCTGCTTGGAATACTGTCATTCTAAGGATAGAGAACCCGGGGCCCCCATACTCAGAAACAGGGAAGCCGGGGCCCCCATACTCAGAAACAGGGAAGCCGGGGCCCCCATACTCAGAAACAGGGAAGCCATGGCCCCCATACTCAGAAACAGGGAAGCCATGGCCCCCATACTCAGAAACAGGGAAGGCAGGGCCACCATACTCAGAAACAGGGAAGCCAGGGCCACCATAATCAGAAACAGGGAAGCCAGGGCCACCATAATCAGGAGCAGGGAAGCCAGGTCCCCATACTCTGAAGCAGGGAAGCAGAGGCTCCCATACTCAGAAACAAGGAAGCTGAGGCCCCCATACTCTGAAGCAGGGAAGCAGGGGCCCCCATAATCAAGAGCAGGGAAGCCAGGCCCCCATCCTCTGAAGCAAGGAAGCAGAGGCTCCCATACTCAGGAACAGAGAAGCTGAGGCCCCCATACTCTGAAGCAGGGAAGCTGGGCCCCCCATACTCTGAAACAGTGAAGCCAGGTCCCCACACTCAGAAACAGGGAAACCGAGGCCCCCATACTCAGAAACAGAGAAGCCAGACCCCAATACTCAGAAACAGGTATTACACTCCTGACAGAGCAAGGTGCTAAATGGGGAAATATGCATGTGTCCACAGGTCAGTTAAGACTTTGAATTGACACTGAAAGCTCTTAAACTGAGCTTGGCGGCGCCATTATTGATTTTTGTTGGCCCCGGTTCATCTAAAAGACTCAAACCTGCCCAATCGCCATGGAAACATCACATCCTCAAAATCAGCCTTCGCACTGAAACTCCGCCGTCAGTTTCACATCATCCATTAAGACAGGTAAAAGTGGCATGAAAAACACACAGAAAAAAGAAAAGGGTGAATCATGTGGCATACATAAATCCACCCAATGGCAATGAAGGTGTTTTAATACCAAGGCACTTTCTTAATAATCAGCGACTCCAGTGGTTAGAAGACAACGAGTGTTCAATTCAGTCATTCATTCAGACTGTTACGCTGCGACTCTGAATCCTTAGCAACAACTAAAATAAAGCACCTGCCCCTTCTCATCACACTCTTACTTTCCTGCTCTGCACTGGAACCAGTGAACAGACTGTGAAATAATTCCCAGCAAGAACGTAACAAAAACTTCAGAATCACTTAGTGAGTAACTGTGATGACTTCTGCAAACAATATTCATATACAGTGGTGCCTGCGGTTCACGAACACAATCCATTCCAGGAAAGTGGTCGTGAGCCAATTTGTACATGAACCAAGGCACTTTTTCCCATAAAAAAAGCATTGAAATTCAATCAATTTGTTCACAAGCTTACCAAATAATAATTTTTGTTAATTCATTTTCTGGTTTTTATAATTAAAAACTTTAAAGAAAAACACAATATAATGTGGTGATGGGGCATCGCGGGAGCAGAGAGAGACATGGAGACTTGCTTGCCGGGGAAATAATGTTCTTTATTAACAGTCTTTAACCCTTGTATTGTTGTCGTTGTTAATGTTAATGGTTGCATTTCCCTATTGTCGCACGTGTGTTTGCCCCTGTCTTGTGTGTACCCGGTCCAATCCTCGCGTGTATTTAGCGTATGTAAATCTTCCACCGTCTTACAGTTCGGCGTCTGACAACCTTGTGTTTCCCGTCTGTGTATTTGGGTTCGGTGCTCACTGGGTGCCTATTGTGGTCCTTTTATTTACAATTGCACGCGGGGCATGCTGGGACATGCGCCCTGCCTGTGCTACACTAGCATAAAAAAAGGAATCTGGTCGAGGAATCTGTTTGTCAGCCAAATTGTGTACGCGAACTAATGTATTTTTTTCACAAAATTTTTGGTGGTGAACCAAATTTTTCACAGCCCGCAGCGTTCGTGAACCACAGGCACCACTGTACTGGTCATTGCCATCATTTTGAAATATTATTGCAATCAGCAGTAACAGCAAACTGTTACTCTCTGTATGATATTTTCAACACAAATTCACTGATATATTTTTTCAACATAAAATTGTTTTATATTGCAGATATGAATAACATTTTTAAATCTGGGGTTTTCCCTCAGTGCTACACTGCGTATTTGTTTTTTAAAATGCATTTCACTTATTTCAGGCAGAAGGGATAGAATAACATGAGCTCAGCTCCAACAAGAAGTTCCTCCACGTCCCACAGCAGGTGAAGCAGAAGCTGTTTGATGAGCTCTGTTTTAACAACTCCCATAGGTACGGTGTCCTACTGATCACCAGAGACGAAGATTTCATCACAGTGAACAAGATGTTCCTCTGCTTCACCTCTACCAACACCTAGGAGCTGCTGAGGATTGCTTATGTCAAACATAGGCAGCAGGAGGCGCTACGAGACGCTCTGCTGAAGGACAGAGACCAGCAGCAATATATTCTGCTGGGTGTTCTTACTGTTGCAGACAAACTGAAGTATCTTTCACAAGGGGACAGGTTCCTGTCTCGCTCATTTCTCCTGGCTTGACTAGCTTGGTGATTCAGCCTAGAAATGCTGAACGATTATCTCCTCCCCCTAATATTCTGCTCAGATAGTGTGTCACAAATTGTCAGGCTGTGACATGGCAGATTCTAGTCTTTTCACACCATTGCTGGTCAAAGATGTGTCCAGTGTCTGCTCCTACAGAGCTGCAGTGCTTTTCTCTTAACTTGACCATTTCACCATATCGACGTCTTCGTGTCCCCTGTTTCTCACTCGCTGTTCGCCATAGTCACCCCCTGCTGTTGCTCCTTTAATTGCAGTACATCCGCACATCAGAGAGTGCAGACCAGCTGCTGACGTCCACACATGCTCTGGGGAATGAAAGGCTGACGAACAGAAATTCATAAAGACCAGAGCCGACATTATTAATCAGCTCAGAAGACAAACAAATGGCGAGATATTATGGAGGAAGTCAAGAAATACATGCTATGCCTGCTATTTTATTATCAAGTCCAGATGTTTGCTCCACTCTGTATGTCTGGAAGTAGCCATATCACTGCTGGACCTTAGAATAAGGTCCTTAACCCCACCTGCTTCAGCGATGTTGGCTGACCCTAGTCTTGGATCTTTGGTGAGATACAGGATGTAGTTTCAAAGACACTTCAATTTTATACAAAAAATATTAAACAATTGTTGATTCACAATTAACAATGAAAAAGAGAAGCTTCACAAGAGAAACTGATTTAACAAGAGAATCTGATTTAAGCAATTACGGAAAATATAGAATGATGGGGAGCCGTTTCCTAAATTTGAGGCAGATGCTGTTAGTCACTGCATGAAAGTAGAAATAATTACTGATAAATTTGTCATGGGGATCCAGAAAACATAAATGAGGAAATTATACAGCCAAATACCATACAAAGGACTTGGTTGATCTGCTAAACCATGTAGTATCTAAGACAGAGCTTATTTTCCAAACTCATAACGGTTCAGTGGTAGAAGCATTTGTTTTTTTGAGTGTTAATTTACTCAGAGCGCCAGTAAATTGTCACGTACACTATGATGCTTGGAAAAGATTGAAGATTATCAGGGGATTTTTGGTTTTAATTTGATGGCACAGCTAAAGGACATGCTCTTACAGTTCAAAACAAAATGATCTCATATTTATAAAGTTATTTGCTGTAGTACATTGGTGAGGCCATCCATATTTCATAAGCGCTTATGCGGTAGAGGGTCGTGGTAAGCCCATTCCGGGCAGCACAGGGCCCAAGGCAAGCAGGCACCCTGGAGAGAACGCACACTGCCACGCTCCATCACACACTCCAAGTGCGTTTTAGAGACATCAGTATGCTAAACTGCACGTCATTGGGCAGAAGGAAGAAAACAACAGCATTCAGTTACATCGCACTCGGTATGGACCACATATATAATTCCATTGATAGAAATTTCAATGATAAATTCTACTGATAAGAAAGCCCTAATACTATCCTAAATCTTAGTGTCTTGGTTAAAAAGTACTGTAATTCCGAAGGGTGGGTGTGCACAGAGCAGAGCAAAGTCAGGTGACAGACAGTTATGGTCCTGCTGAGGGGCAATGGGTAAAAAAATACAGAATCTTGACAAGGACAAGGCGATGCTGGGAAGCTGATTCATTCTCCCAAAGTGCAGTGGAAGTAGAAGAGTGTCAAAAAGCAGAAAACTGAATGAAAAGATAAGCAGTGGGGTGGAAAAAAGGGAGCAGGCAGAATTACAAACATACCGAGACCCAAGGCTGGCAAAGTGTGCACTTCAGTTACGGCATGAGGATTCACTCCACAGCCTAAGGCAGCAGACCTCAGAATGACACAACCTACCCTCCATAAACAACCAGGCCAAACCATTACCACAATAAGTTACCACAGTCTCTTAATTTACCACTTAGCCCATACACCTGACATCAACCATTCCTTTTTATATAATTCAAACCCTCTCATTACATGAACTAGATTTCTACCATAACCAAGAAATATACTGTGTAAACATATAAATATAAACATATAAAATGCAAATGCGTGTGATTAGGATGGGGTGTAGTTAGGGATCTCTGCCTGTATTCGGAAGGTCATGAATTCAAATCCCATGGCGCGCAGAATAATCATATCACTGTCAGGCCCTTGAGCAATGCCCTTAACCCCCACTGCTCTAGGGCTGACCCTGACCCTTTGTTCCCCTCACTTCTATAGTGTCTTTAAGTAGCCCCTCCCCCCACCAATCCCACAGTTTCAAATTTCTGTCAAGAAATAATATTACATCTCTCATTAAACTAGAGTCCTTTGACCGCACTGGTGCCCTGAATGTATCAAACAAAACCTTGAAGCCATACACAGTGAACTATGAATAAAAGTCTTTTAAATTATCCACACATAATTTAAACAGTTTCTATTTCGTAGGGGGTTCGTTTGTTCTGCATCTTTGACTGTCAAAGGTACAATAAAACTGACTTTAAACCCATATAAATCGTCTGTGCTGGTCCCTGATATAACATTAATTTACATCGACATGGGTTTATCACTGATAATGTAGCTTCTGCTCTGTTTCTCAGGAGAACACACACTATCAGAGAAACAGTACCAATTTGTACCTTTGAGCGTACAGTTACTTGTCACTGTGGCTGTACCCTCAAGGGTCTGCCAATTGTACCCTTACCTGTGGGTTAATGTACCTTTTAGTCTAATTTAGGGCATAGAAATGGATGCTGAGGAACACTTTGGTACCATTGGGGGTACATTAATCTTGTTTGGATTTTAGGGACCAAAACTGCACCAGGGCTATACCGTTTTTTCTGGGAGTGCAAACCTTGGTCCTGTGGCCCCATTTTCTCTGTGTCAGAAGCCAAAATGCCATGTTCTTGGTGTTCATTCCTCCCCCGAAAGCTTGCTGTGTCCTCACACCCTCGCATACTGCACATCTTATAAACACAGAGGGTGAGTTTCAGTACCATGACGTGTAGCATTTGAAGAGAACTCTCTCTGCTCATCAGTATAACCTTTTTTGTTAAAGTCTGACAAGGTTTCTCTTACTGCATCCCCCATGAAGCTGAAATCATGGAAGGGGGTATTTCAAGACGCCTTCTTTCCTGACCTTTCTGGACCTTTTTTGAGGTTTGCTAGCTTGCTACACCTTAGATCTAGGAATGAGAGGTGAAGCCCTGGATTATTCAACCAGTTTGCTTTTTGAAAGATGAAGTTCACCATGGTTCCCTCTCCTGAATTCTTCATGATCATCCAAATCGGTACCATGAACAAACAGCCAAAACCACAAGTAGAAGACTGGTAGTAGATGGTTAAACATGCCTGCCAAATGCTCTCTCTGGAAATTCATCAAGATACCTTTACGGTTGTAAGCGGTTGGAGGGAAAGGGTTCAAAAAGTGAAAAACTTCTGTCCTGCTCACACTGGGCCTAGTGCCGAAATGTTTGTGCGGAACCCATGGTGCTGCTCCAATAAAAAGGAAAACAAGTAATCAGAGTTCGGACCCAATCTTTATCATTTTGATTGTGTTGCATCGTCTACAAACACATGGTATCAATCATCAAAGTAGGCAGAGTGTGGTGTTTAAAGTCTTTTTCCTGCACATTGTCCTACTTGGCTAAATTTTTTTTAATTTAAAGGCGCACAACAGTTTGATTACACCAGTGTTCCTCAAATCGGCCCTCGGGGGCCCCAGTAGTCCACAAGGGAGCAAAAACATAGTCTGCCTCGAGTCCCCTGCAATACACTTATTTGTTTATCTACCAACCTCATCAAAAGCAACATTTTTTTGATACATTTCTATGCCTGGTTGTTTTCATGGGACACGCTGACCCTGGATTAAAGAAGTTCTTGTTGGGAAACATGGTGAAGACCTGCTCCCTGACCACAAACACACCAACAGGGTTCATCTGCAAGCAAAACCGTGAGTGTTAAACTGAGAGTGGGTGTGAACAGAGATAACATGATGTATTTATGTAATATAAACCACCCATCTTAGTTAAACACTCTCGATGTTTGATTAGCCATCCTGATTTTGTTGTGTCATTTGCCTGTTGCTTTGTCCTCGTAATTTTATCATGCTGTGTTT
Source organism: Mormyrops attenuatus (assembly GCA_026777985.1). Lineage (NCBI taxonomy): Eukaryota > Metazoa > Chordata > Actinopteri > Osteoglossiformes > Mormyridae > Mormyrops > Mormyrops attenuatus. Next base: position 16,537,168 of record JAODKC010000047.1, on the reverse strand, counting down.
TTGCAGGAACACTTGTGAGATGCTCAGATTTACTATTATAAATATAGTTTTAATATAGTTTATAAATATAGTAGGCTGCTTCCTAGTATACATCAGTTACCAGACCGGCTCTGGGAGTTCAGTCAGCTATGGCTAACAACAAACTTTCTGTCGAGGAAATCGGGAATCTTCTATGAGAAGGTCTAAGAGAAAAAAACAGCTGGAGGGCTTGGTGTGGAGCGGCTTGTGGGTAGCACTATTACCATTCACCGGAATTGTCTAGGGTCCGAATCCTGCCTCAGCTCTGTATGTGTTCTCCCTGGGTTGTGGGGGTGTCCTCTGGGTACTTACTTTGTTTTCCTCCTGGAGGCCTGAGTAATGCTGTTACCTGTTGCAAAATATCTCAGTGTATGCCCTATTTCCCCCAAGATGTGCCCCCCTCCCCCCCTGCATCAAACTTTACCAGGATAAAGGCCGAATTACACTTATGCATAGACTCTACAGCATAGCCTAGCACACACCTCCCCAAAAATGTCACTACAGGCATCAGGCTATGTCGTAGGGTACTCAGCTACGTGGCTACCGGTGGTGAAGATTCTACGCAGAGATATAAATCAGCCGTAAGCGGTTGGAAGGTGAATGAAAGAATGAAAGCAACTTAGATTAAGTAAGTCAACCGCTGTGGCCTTAGACAACAAGCAACTTGAAGATTTTGAGCTAGGGGTGGACCCAGTCACCAGACATGTGGTCTGACTCTAAAGAGTTAAATCCTGATTACAAGTAAAAGTCTGTTTAAATTAATGATGAATCAATAGCAATCTTTAAGATCAGTTCCCTAATGATTTAAGAAGCTACCTTTTAATGATGAAAATACATAATTAAAAATCATCTTGCACAGCATACCCATGTACATCTTATCCACTACATCAATCCAGTCCTCGGGGCCCCACAGCCGGTCCATGTTTTTGCCCCCTCTGAGCTCCCCGTAGGATGGTACATGTCTTTGCTCCCTCTCAGTTCCAGGTAGATAGAAATGTGGACTGTCTGTGGGTCTCCAAGGACCGGATTGGCAAACACTGCACTACAGGGTTGTGCTGAACCTGCAGCCTATCCCAGGCACACACAATCACACCTTTCACTTAGCGTCATGTATTTGGACTGTGGCAGGGAACTCGAGTACCACGAGGAACCAACATAAATAAGCATATAATAATTATAATAAGCATCTCGACTGCTATGTGATTAAGATACATAAAGAATAAAGAATTAAGAATTCTCTAAGTAATATGAATAGAAGTGGGTGGTGGAGAATCAGAGCTATGGACAAACCACCTATCAACAATATGCCTCACTTTCAGTATTTAATTGCATCCATTTTCTTCCACTTTCTGAATTACTCATTATAGCTGTGTTTTGTTGTTTCCAGTATTCTTCTGATTTCTCAATAGCTTCCCGAGGGGCAAAGTATTTCAGAGCTGATTTTGCGCATGTCAGAGAGAGAATAAAAATGATCGTCTTCACAAATAGATGATAATATAAGTAAAAATCATATTAGTTGGCAGCTTTTTGGGATAATGGCAGTTTGGCGTTGAGGAAGAATAGTCATATAAATTGAATGAAATATGCCGTATGCAGTCAATTCTTATTAGACTCATTTGGAATGACACCCGAGATCAGCACACTAATTTATGAGTTGCAAAATGACAAGTGAGACCTGCTCCACATTTGCTTAAACATGTAGTATTTTAAAATATAATTTCGTTGTTCATTCTTTCTGAATATCAAATGGGTTGTAACAAACAGGCACCCCTTTTCTGTTTACCTAATCTCCACCGGTTATGTAGGACCCCACATTGCTGTATCCACATGAAAAATGTTCTGATTTTTAAAATGCCGTTGTGGCAGACAAATTATTGAATAGGGAGCCCAAGTTACACGACACGTTAGCTTTCACGATGCTGCGTTTCACAACAGCGTTTAGCAAGTAAAATCGCTCTCCCTGCCTCCACCACCCAAGATATTTAGCGCAAGAAAGGAGGCAGGGCTGGAGCGAAGCTCAAACGCGACTTACAAACAAAGACCTTGGTGGTGCTGTAGTGGTAAGGAAACATCCAGTTTTAGGACTATTTGAAGAGAAGCGATATAATGTTTATTATTCTGGCTGTACTAATATATGGTTGCAATGGCAAGCTTTAGAACTTAGTGAAAGTCTTTCTTTCCGATTTTCTGCTTTCTGCTCACTCTCTCGTTGAGATCATCTTGCGATCAGTATGAGTGCAGAGTGTACGAGTTATTACAGCACGGAAAAACTGTTCGTCAGTGGCTTCACCTGTCCCAAAAAGGAGGGCGACGCCAATGCAATTTTCTGCTGCGGATTCAACGACATAAAGTATTGCTGTGACGATCCTAATAGCTTTTTTCCCTATGAATATGGTTACATGTGGTGGCTCAGGTAAGGCTTATGTGCATGCCAGTCGCTGATCTGTTAGAGAAGCTGAGTAAAGTACTTTTTCCGTGGACATAAAATGGGTTTTGATTTCGCTAAAGATAAGTGAATAATTTTCTACGGCGGTAAAGTTAGCCTCGTTCGATATTCAGTTTCTCGGAATATTTTTAACAGATGAAAGATGCACCTCTTAAGGACAGAATTTTGATTCCCAGTACACAGACAGCGATGTACACCGATTTTTAATTTATTTTTTTTATTGCGGTTCGAGCCATTTCACAGTTTGTGCAAAATCTTCTTAATAGCTAAGAAAACTGGTAATTACAGCTGTAACGAGATATTACAGTTCATGGCAACTGTTCCACATCCCTTGGTTTTCCAGATTTCTTTGTAGGTTCATTTTAATTAATTTTTGAATACTCGCAATTATCCATATAATGTGTAACCGGACAGTACATGAATGGGTTAATAACTTCAAAACTAACCAAGATATCATATCTAGTGAAGTATGCTTTGATCAGTGGACTCTGGGAGACAACACTCCTTGGATTTTTGGTGTATCTGTGTCCGTAATAGTTATTAATGATTATATTGTATTCCTTTAATATGCAATACGGCAGTACACAAATGGATTAATAGCTCTAAAACCCAATGAGAAAGACATGTCCTGCAAAGTGTGTTTTGATCAGTAGACTTTGCACACCCCTGGGATTTTCAGGTCATCTATGTCTATAATATTTATTAATTATTATAATGGTTCCATATAATGTACAGTGGAGTACATACATAAATGGGCTAATAACTCTAAAACCAGATGAGACAGACATGTCCTGTAATGGATGCTTTGATCAGTGGATGGTGGGGGACCATGCATACTCCCTGGGTTTTTGGCTTATTTATGTTTATATGTATTTATTCATTCTTATACTGCATCCATATGATGTGCAAAGGGGCAATATATAAATAGGTTAATAGCTCTAAAACTAAACAAGATTATCAATGAATGGAATCTTTGGGGAAATATCAATATTGATGTATAGGAGTTCCTCAGAATCCAAGGGGTATGCTTGCCCCCCATTGTCCACAGATTAAAGCACACTTTACTAGATGTGTCTGTCGTATTTAGTTTCAGTCAGTAGCACATTTACTTTCCTCCAATGTACAATAAATGAACAGAGAGTAATTAGTATCCATCTATTTTCCAAACCGCTTATCTTTCTGGGTTGCGGGGGGTTCGGAGCCTATCCCGGAAGCTACGGGCATGAGGTGGGAGTAATTCGTAATAAATAATTATTTATGTAAATTCATAATCTGAAAGCTGAAGAAGTGTGCATTGTCCCCCACAGTCCACTGTTCAAAGCACACTTTACTAGATGTGTCGAGCTTATTTAGTTTTAAAGCTAATCATTCAAGTATTGCTCCAGTGCATATTATACATATACAATATAATAATTAATAACCATTACATACAAAAAGATAATCCAAGGGGTCTGCATTGACCCCCAGAGCCCACTGATCAAAGCACCCTTTGCAGAACATGGTTGTCTCATTTGAGTTTAGGTTGGACTGTCTGGCAGGCAGCTGGGAGGGAGGGATGGCAGTGCTAATCTGAACACTGTCCATCAAAGAGTATTACTAGCATGAGTGCTGTGGGTACTCACTGTGATACCTTATGATGCTACCTGTCTTATGTTTGCTTTAAGTCTCCCACTTTATTAGGTTTTTCATTTAACTTAATACATCTGTAAGTCACCCACGGGGTTACAATCCAAAGCAATTTGGCAGGCAGTTCAAAAAGACCTTTGCGGTGGCTTGTGTTTTAGTGTATGTGCGTGAAAAATACACTGGCCTTGCTCCTAACCTGGGGCACTAACAGACATTTTTCAGTGTGGTGTCCAAGGGGTGGACAGTGCTTTTCAGGGGGTGACACAAACACCAAGATTTAATTGCATTTAAAATATTATTTAATTGTATTTAAAATTAAGTGGTGGCTCTGAGGCTAGGGATCTATACCAGTGACTGGAAGGTTGCTGGTTCAAATCCTGTGAACACCCAGAGTCATTCTACTCCTTTGGGCCCTTGAGCAAAGCCCTTAACTTGCAATTGCTTCATCCTGAGTTTGACATTAATCTACATCCAGCCCTATAAGGAGGTCCTCCAACTTACAGGGAATAGCTTTGGGGTTGGTGGCAGGATTGGCACTCCAGCCACCGGAAAAAACCTCACACTGGTCCATTTGGACTAGTGTGGTGCTGAGGTATCACCCGCTACCCAGCTGCACTCAGGTTCTCATCCCTGAGGTGGTTTGTTATGTGGTGGGTGTGGCAACGCGCTCTAATCAGCACATCCTCCTTACCTTACCTCTGTATTTAAAATACAAGAAGAATAATTAGGATAGACCACATTTACCCTGTGAACCACAGCTTTCTATGGTGCTTTTGATGGCTTCGGAAATAAAAACTCTACAGCAGCATTTGGGGGTGGTACGCTTGCACCGCACTCTTGCATACCCCCTGTGTGCGTTGCCTTGGTGAACTTATTTGTGAGCCTAAAACTTAACAGTTAATGTATACGTGAAATGTACCACTTTGAATTGTGTATCTTTAAGATGCTGTATTCATGGCACACTGATGTTTATTTCATAGCCGTCCCTCTTTGACATGACAACCCCCCTGGGAAAAAGGACTCTCACTTCTTGGCTTGGGATGAACACAGATGGGAATATATGGCAATGGAAGGCCCAGAAAATTGCATTTCTTTCGTGAACCTCACCTGTAACCACATATAAACTGACAGCAGAAATGATGATAAAACTGTAGGTGTTATTCTATAAGCAAAAATAAAAAAGGCCCCTTCTGGTCCATCTCCTGCTTTGAGAAGATCTGATCTCAGCCAGAAGTCAAACTTCCAATCAGCTTATAATTCCCCTTTAATTAAGGTTCTTTTTTAGCTGAAAGAAAATCTCTGGTTCTCTTCTTTATGATAAAATTGATATTAGGGGTGTAACGATATACTCAGCCCACGAGACGAGACACGATATTGGGTTCAGGAGAACGAGACGAAATGATATTTTAACAATATTTTAAGGAAAACTTCAACGAGGAAATATATTACTGGAAAGCAGCCTTTTATTTGATTAATTTGAAAGACAAAAAATGCTACATACTGCCGATGTATGCAAGGTGAAATGTGTTAAATAATCACCATCATCATATGCAGTAAAGAACAGAACAAATATCTAGCACCATAATATATTTCACCACAAACTCAAATGACGGGCTTCTCTCCTATTCGACTTCTCAATTGAACATAAAATAGAATATAAATAAAACAATATAAATAACAAACATTTTATTTTATTTATGTTTTCTTCACCAGTGCAGTGGACTTAGGTAAAGAGCAATGATGGTGCTGGAAATGGCTTTGCATAGTAGTAGCATTAGCCGCTGTGTACGGCATTATTTTCCTACAATGTTTACAGACGGTTCGTGTTTTGTCTGTCACCCTTTCGCCGTTTATATTTTCCGGCAGGTACCCAAAATACTGCCACACAAAAGTTTTAAAAGTGTCTGGGGCATCTTCTATGGTAATTTCATGAGACGCCAACATGCTTACAGCAGCTGATTTGCAGTGGCTTCGCGAGACCGCTTTTCACACCGACGGGAAATCTCGTCACGTTGTAATATCGCGAGATCTCGTGATACGAGATCTCATTACACCCCTAATTGATATAAATGATTATGAAAAAGCCACAGAACTCTAGGAGAGTTTTGAGGGTCTCTTGGATGTTGGTTAATGTGAGAGAAACTCTGGAGCAGTGTTTCTCAACCCAGTCCTCGGAGACCCACAGATGGTCCATGTTTTTGCTCCCTCCCAGCTCCCTGACAGACAGTCCACATTTTTGTTCCAGTGACTGTCTGGGGGTCCCTGAGGACCGGATTGGGAAACACTGCTCTAGAGGGAAACTGTAAACTCTGATCTGGTCACGGCTTTATCATGAGTACTTGTCCTCTCTCTGTCTTCCCTCGACAGTCTGGGGGCGCTGATAGGCCTGTCCATCGCCGCCATCGTTCTCCTGGCCTTCATCATCACAGTGTGCGTTTTTTGCTATCTCTTCATTGCTGCCAAGCCCAGTCGGCTAGACAATGGACTCCCACTGCAGGCTCCGGGTATGAATCCTCTTGCTTCTGTTTCAGAGATAGAGATCAGATCCCAGTGGCTCAGATTTAGAGTAGAATCAAGTCTGCACAAAGAGACCACCCACTGAGATGGCACCGCGAGGCCCGATGCCGTCCTACCTGCTCCCACTGGACTGGGCTTTTACCTAAAGCACAGCCTAGGGTCCTGGTGGCAATAGCATGTTACCACACACATGTTCCATGTATGTTTGTGTATGTGACAAACAAAATGTATAACTGGAAAAACTGGCATACAGTGTTAGTCATATTCATAGCATATTAACTTAGCAAAATTATAACTTTATATGACTAACTTTATAAATAACTGTTTTATTAATGAATTACATTATCTATCTATTGCTCTTATCGGGTTGCTCCTAGGGTCCATCCCAGGCAGTGTGGATGCTGGGGCACACACACCTACTGAGTCACCCTGAAAGGAAATTTATTCTTGGTAATACATTTATCATTTTCGGATTAGATTTTCTCGCCTGGTACCATATTTCTTTTTCCAGCCTTTACCACTCTTAATGTGGAGTTTGGCTTTAAACTTGATTAGTATGTAAATAAGCATTTCTAATATTTATTAGATTTGAGGGCCAACTATATTCAGTAGCTGTTTTGTTTGAGAGAACAGATCATTTCTGAGACCTTGTATCTGAGCTCCTGTGGTCAGCTTGACAGCCACAGTGAATGACTTGTCATGATTGTGTTTTCTACATAATACGTGATGCTACTGTGTGATTCATGGCAGGATTAGTATTGCTTACATGAAGCTAAGCCATGTAGCTTTCTTTGGCGTTACACCCACCCCATTATTTCGGTTTTATTTATACAGCGATTTCTGAATACTCAAGGATGCACTACAAAAGTCAGAACAAGAGAAAAATAGACAATCATACAATAACATACAGCAAATGCACACTGTAAATAAATAATACTAAGCTGTGCTAAACAATAAATGCACAAGGCAACAGACATCAACCATAAAAAATGTAGAACACAACACAGCAACATACTACAAAATAAACAGCGGGAGAGGAAGCAGCCAGAGAGATTGTAGTAGAGATGTCCTGCCACCTATGGAGGATAGCCTAAACCTGGAGACAATAAACCAGTGAGACTTAATTAAGCTAAGTGTCCAGGCTCAGGTGTAAAGCTGAAGAAGCTCATACATAACTCATACATAAAGGGGGGGGGGCTGGAGCAATGACGGTGCTGAGAAGCAGTTTGTATGGAGTGCAGAATGAAACTGGCAGTCAGTACAGATTATAAAGGATGGGAGTGATATCAACAGAGCATTTAATGTCTCTGAGGACCTGAGCTGCAGATTATTAAACACACTGTAGTCTAGACAGAAGAAATTGAGCTTAGACAAGGTAGGTAATATGTGTTTGAAAGGTGAGTGATAAAAAAAAAACAAGGGTTGCGATTTGTGAAGGTTTAACAAAAACTCCATGAATGTCAGTCCTTAAGTCAGAGTGACTGGTAACATAAGTCTTGGAGCCAATAAGAAGAGTTTCCATTTTATCAGCGTTAAGTGGAAAAAACTAGAGCTGCTTTATGTCTTGGATACAGATTGTTAATGGAGGACGTGACAGGAATGTAGTGGGACTGGTGCTAACATAGACCTGTGTGTCTACAGCTTAATACACCTTAAAAATTCGGACCATGACGGTGAATAATTTGTGAGCGAGCATGCAAATTACAAAATAGAGAGTCTCTAAAACAGCCCTGGGGGGACACCTTGTGAGAGAGAAATGGTTGCAACTTGGTGTTTCTGAAGTGAGACAAGGCATGGTCTGTCAGTGGGGTAAGAGGCAAACCAGGAGAGAGCCATGTTGGTAATACCAGCTAAAAAGGGGATATCTGTATGTAACACAGAGGTTACATGATAATGATACATCTGTTATTTGCCATTTACACAATTAGGAGTACAGGTACATTGGAATCCTTCTCTTTGCCTTCCCCATCTTGCTCCCATAGCTTCTGGGGGCAAGTGGGGGTCACACCACAGGAGCAGTGGATTAAAGGCCTTGCTCATGGGCTCTCAGACATGCAACTGCCATGGCTGGAGCTTCAACCAGCGATCTTCTGATCACAGGCACAGCGAGTTAGCCTACCGAGCCAGTCAACACCCCCAGTATCAAAAAGGAGTAGGATGCTGAGGGCCCCGGAATCAGCAACAAGCAGGAGATCATTAACCACCCACCTGAGAAGAGCAGCCTCAGTGCTCTGGGGAGTGTGAAAACCTAACTATAAAAAGCTCATAAGGATTCCAGCAAGCTAAATAAGGGGCAGCAACCTTTCCTGAGAGTTCAGTTATGAAAGGGAGCTTCAAAGTCAGTCTCTCAGGCTTACATGATGGAGTGTAATTCAATGAAAACATTTTATCATTGTACTTTGGTTTTGGCCAAGAACCTGGTTCAAGCTCGAATTCAGAAATGTTTGAAAGGACTCACATTTTACTGGGGTGCATCAAGGATTAATAGAAAATGAAAGCCTTGAATGGAGAAGCAGGATGTGAATTTACCTTCTTCGAACCATACAGTAGGGCAGGGATCTAATAGACGATAACAGAATGATACAATAGAGTTGAAAGTCAAGATGGAATACAAGTTGCCCATTGCAAAAAAACTGACAGTACTGATTCTTTCATTATTTTAATCCCATCGGAAAAATTTGTTGTTCTTTATCTTCTGCCATATTTACATTTTACATATTTTGCAGATACTTTTATCTGAAGTACAAAGTACAAGTGCGGCAAATACCACATTACAAGTATACTTATTTTGTATTTATTTTATTCACTACCCCTTATCCTTCATATGTATTTTGAGTAGGGGTTTATGTCTACAGTATGTAGGCATAAGCTGAGCTTTGCCATCTAGAGATGTCTCTGTCATATTGTGCATATAATAAATAAAAGATTTCCCCTTATAACTTTATCTACGTTGTGTAAGTTAATATCACAATGATATCAACTTTTTAAAAAGTGAGCAGAGCTGCTAATAGCACAAACAAGGTGATATTAAGCTCTTATACTCACAAAAGTCACCAAGTACACAAAGCAGCACTTTTCTTAGGAGGAAATTATTACTTCCCATAGCACAGAGGCTAAGCAGTTAGCGCTGCCGCCTTCTGTCATGGTTGCATTCCGGGGAAACAGCACAGAATCCGTGAAGTCGGGTAAATGGGAATAGACACATGCAAGACTGACGTCAATGACCGGACAGGGGTAAGACTGACGTGGAAGCACTTAATACACAAGACTAATTAACAACAACTAGACACAGCAGGGAATAATGAGAGGGTAAATGAGAGGGCATGGAACACAGGAGGATCGGACGAGCAGAGCATGACACCTTCTCCCTCAAGATTCCTTTCTTGGAATATTCTGATTTGTTCTGAGGGGGGCATTTCTTTTCCATCCATCCATCCATCCATCCTTCTAATCTATTATCACCGGTTTACCATTCAGTTTTTTGATGGTGGAAATAGTTATAAAACACAATGAATTGAAAATATGTTATAGCAATCATCAGACAATGAAAGTTCTGGTGACAAAATATGTCAAGAAGAATTGGTCAATGGGCATTGTCCTTGAACACACAGAGAGTTTAAATCATGTCCCTCAGTTTAATTTGTGTAGGTTTTGCAATATATTTTTCAGTGCAAGCCGTGACTTGATGTGTGACATGGAGCTGAGCCAAAAGCGAGAATTAGGATAAGAAATAACAGCATGCACAATTGCACATGAGTCACAAGAGCAAGACATTGACAGAACATACAATCCCGGTCACATGACCCCGCCTCCTGAGATGGCCACGCCTCTCTGGCCCCTCATGGCAATCATGTCATTCAGAGTAATCAAATAAGCAGCATAGGGACATTGTCAGTTCTCTGAGGTGCAAGACAATCCAGTAAGACTGTATAATGATCTTGAGTGTAAAAGCTCAGCAGTAATTGTCTTCCCATTAGCAGCTCATTCTGTCTTCAGTGAAGCGACGATGTGACCTCAGTCAGTCACCCCTCCATCAGATAAATATGAAAAGCAAACGGTACAATTATGTCTCTATAGTCGTAAAGACAAATAATTCATAATGAGTCAACATTACAAGGCTGCTGAATGGAATATCTTAATGCCAGATAGACTCAGACATAATTTCAACTTTGACCGTCTTATACCATGGATTAATAGAGCAGTGAAAGAAATATAAAATAAAGTTTTTTTTTCTGTGATATCGCATGAAGTTGTTTAGAAAAGAAAAACATTTGTGATTCAACTGGTTCTGTTCTTACCACCCTGAATGTAGCAGATAAAAATATACTAACCACAGTAGTGTTCACAGCACATTATGGTATCTTTCCAGGAAGACAATGATGGTCATTTTCAGTTATTTTTCTTTTGCTGTCAGTGGGTCCCAAGATCAGAATCATGACAGATTGTTTCTTGTTTCATTCATTTGAATCCTGTTCATTTCCAAACATGGATTTGAATAGTGTACATAATTGAAATGCAAGGTGGGTGGTGACTGGCTGGGTAGCACTGTCACCTCACTCTCCAGGTTTGGGGTTTCGGAATCAGAAGACTTTATTAATCCCGAAGGAAATCGCTCACGTTACGACTGCACAATCACGCATAGATACCAAGACAAGAACAATACATTCATTTTCCAAACCACTCATCTGGGTCACAGAGCCTATCCCAGAAGCTACGGACACAAGGCAGGGGAACAACCCAGGACAGGGGGCCAGTCCATCACAGGGCACACTCACACTATTCACTGACACATGCACACCTACGGGCAATGTAGCAACTCCAATTAGCCTCAGCATGTCTTTGGACTAGGGGGAGAGAACCAGAGTACTCGGAGGAAACCCCACGACAACATGGGGAGAACATGTCCACACACATGTAACCCAGACAGAGACTTGAACCGGGGTCCCAGAGGTGTGAGGCAACAGTGCTAATCACTGCACCACCATACCAGCCCAGAACATTACAGTATAAGTATAAAAATAGGAATGAAGTGTAAGCTTACAAATTAGAGCACTCTGTTAAACATTCTAATAAAATAAAATAAAATAAAAATCGCTGTACAGGAGTCTAAAAGTACCTTTGTCCAAAAGTTGCAGGAAAAGTATATTGCACCTTTATCATAAGTAGTTAAATTGCACTTGTTGGTTAAACCAAGGTAGATTTTAAACTGTGGGAAAAAGTAGAGGTATATTGCACCAAATCATGGATAATAATATTGCACATCTTAATTGTATTGCCCAGACATCACAGAATGACAGATCATAACAATATTGCATTTTGCAATTTGGGCTGACGAGACTTTCCAGGAACTGGATGCAACGCACAAAAACCCTGAAATATTTGATAAAATGCAAGACTATATTCTTACTTGTGCAGCACGATTAAATGAAAATTGCTGCATTACATACTGCATTGAGGCATGTAAATGTTGACAGAGAACAGGAGGGGTGTCAGAGACTAATCAGGTTAACTGAAGATAAGAGAGAACTGTATGCACATGAATCACAAGAACAAGACTGGAGTGTGATAAACCTATGAGAGACGTGTGTCATCATGCCCAAAATGACTCCAAATAAGCCACAAAATAAGGACGTTAATCAACTCTTTGTGCTTTTCTTCCTATGTTTTCTTTAACACAAAAAGTTGCACAGTGATGACGTGTGCTTGGGAAAGGATTGTTAAGTGCAGTGTGAACGCAGACCAGTGAGGGAGTGAGGAGGGGTGACAAATGTGCTGGGGCACAGTACAAGGCAGCCAAGCCTAGTGTGGGTACGCCCTTAATGCTTGATGTGTCATCTGCTTACTTTACATTGCTTTGGACCCATGCTTTTGCTAAATAAATGTAAATATGCCCAGGACTCCAGGCTATCCAGAACCCTGCCCTGATGAGACCGGCAAGCACTTAAAATCAGGCTTCCTCATCATATGTTACCGTTTTAGGAAACCAAACCCATTCAGTCTTCATATCATTCAATGAAGAACATTCTTTAAATTTTCAAAACTCACTTGAGTCCACGGAAATGGTACTTGCTTATCAACTTATCTCGTCCAAGTAACCCGTGGCCTGATTGAGTTTTGGAGATTGGCTCTTCAATTACTGTGAAAGGTAGAAGTATGGATTTGATTTTTTTTGGACTGGGAACACCTCAGGGTCAAGCATCCCTGCCTAAGTGGACTGGCCTGCAGAGGGGGATATTGGCCAGCCATACACGACATGGATATTCAGATTATATTTTTTTCTTTTGCAGTTTGGCTGCTATTCCCACTTTGGTGTTGGGTGATTTACTTGTTTATTGATTTATTTAGGTTTGATATTTAATTGCAAGAAAGGGCAATTAAGGAAATCAGGAAATGCCAAGCTTTCGGGACAGCCCCCCACACAAACGTCACATTTTATTTAAGAGAGTATACCTGATTTGCTGTGAGAGTTGCATGTAAGAGGAGGAACTGGGAGCAATGGTTTTTCACAGAAACCTATTTATGTTGCTTTTACTTTGTCCAGGTTCCAGTGCTTCACAAGAGCCTGGGCTTTGCAGCGCCTCCGGTGGACCACAGGGCTTCCGCAAGCACTTCCTGAGCCGAAAGCTGGACTGCGACAATCAGCCCCCCGCGTCGGACCGCATCTTTCAGCGTTGCTTCTTGGCCACAGTCCCTGCCGTCAATGTGGAGGGGCCCTAGCCTTACCTGGCACTAAGAAAAACACAGACCCCCTCCCCACTAGCAATCCTTTACTCCTTCGCAAGCATGAGGCACCTTGGGGGGGGGGGACAGCACATCTGTCCCAGGACCCCTCGACAGCACAGGGACCGCTGAGGAACATCATGACCTCTGTCAGTTGTATACAGTGCTATGCTACATATGGATTCATCTTCCATGCTCAGTCCCTAGGCATTTTTCTTGTAAGTTTTTTCTATTGCGCTGCATCCTAGGTGAGGTTTATTGTTTTGTCGTTGATCCACAAAGCTTTTTTTCAGTCCCCTACCACTTCCTGCCAGGACTAAGCTTTAAGTGCGTTTGACGGGACCTGCAGATGGACAGGCTGACGTTATTAGTGTCAGAAGCCGCAGTGAAACGCCATGCCATCTTTCACTTCCCATTGCGTGCGGATGCTGTCAAAGACTGTCTACCCACGCTGTGTCACAGACCAAAGCCATGCCAGGCACCTGGGGCTTACAGCCCTCGACTAGCTTAGATGCAGCTGTCCTTCTATGCCGTGCAGGAGAACACTGCGGAAAAACTTATATTATTGCTCTCTGAAGTACCATCATTCAAGAAATAAGGTCATTTAATAAAAGCAATTAACGTTCTGATAGGCTCTAACAGTTAGCATTATTTCGTTATTTTCATGTGTGGTTTAATTTGACTTCCGAGAAGATGTGTTGTGGATTTCAGTAATTGGCTTTTTTGTTGTCTGTGATGAGTTTCATCAGCCCGTGGCTGCATGACTTGCAGTGGGAGAATGTAGCTCCAAATAATGCAAATGTTTTAAACTCTATACTATTTTAAAAGATTTTAAACTCTATTTAAAACACCAAAATTACTAATAAAAATATAAAGAAACTATGAAATTAAACATTCTGAAGTCTATTCCAGATGAAATGTTAATTGTATATTTGTTAGTGTTTGCTTGTTATCTTACCACTGTGTAACAAGCTGAAATCAAACTGCATCGTTTGCAATAATACTCTAAAATAAAGAACTTCTGCTCTTTTATGTGTATTTGTCTGACAGTGATATTTGATTGGTACAGCAGGAAACTCGGGCAGTAGGTGGAAAACAGGTGAGTAATTTCATCTATGAATGACCAATAAGCAGAACACAAACCAGAATCCACAGGAATAGGAAACATTATTCCAGAGGCAAAGCAACAGCAAAGATAAGGTCACTAGAAAGATTTGTTACTAGTGCCAGTAACAAAAACCAAAAGGCACAAAATACACAAGTGAGGGTCAAAACACAGCAAGAGTCAAACTCAGCAACTGCTCAAAAATGTTGCGAGACAAGGGCAAGATATCACAGGGAAATGAGGGACCAATCGGTATGTATACACTGGGGTAAATAATAAGAACAGGTGAGAGGAGTGATTCATTTACATGGATCACATAGAAAAAAAGGAATACAGTAGGTGCAAAAGTGAACAGCTACCATGAGTATAAGTATTCGAGTAATGAGGACCTCTGGTGGCAAAGAGGGGAATCACTTGGTGTGAATGCCACATTGATTGAGGTGTAAATGATTTTATACCTTGAAAGAAGAGAAGAGGGGAGAGCTTGCAGCCTTGCAGTACTCCAGTGCTCATGTCCGGGGGGTAGAAAGTAAACTGTTCACTTTGACAGACTGATACCACCAGGATAAAAAGTCCAGAAGCCAGCAACAGAGAGCAGCATCTCTATCCATATGCATTAGTTTGGTGAGGAGTGTGAGGGGGCTAACAGTACTGAAAGCTGAACTGCACATGTGTAGAGGTACAGGGCGTCTCCTGGTGTTGCACAATGTAGCGGATTGCCTGACTGATGGTGTCTTCCACAGACCCATTGGGATGGTAGGTAAATTGCAGTGGGTCTAGTAGTGTGGCAGTACAGGACTTGAGGTGAGATAAAACAATACATTAAAATGCCCAGGCAGTAGTGAGGAACTTGTGGTGCTGAAATGTGCATGAAAGGCATTACCATTTGTTTGGGAGGTCTGGGTCATCTTTGTGAAGTAAAGCTGTAGTTTTTTGTATTCTGGAGTTTTTTTCCTTGCTTTGCTGTTCCAGTTCATGGACATGGTTTGATTTTGCCTCCCTTTTGGCCATGCATATTTTATATTCTACTGCTTTGTATTCACCTCTCCTGGAGCCGACACCTTATCGTGGTGGAGGGGTTTGTGTGTTCCAATGATCCCAGGAGCTAAGTTGCCCG
>JAODKC010000047.1:16473685-16508049 GCA_026777985.1 Mormyrops attenuatus | reverse complement strand
CCCCCCCCGCCCCCCCCTCGCCCCCCCGCCCCCCCCCCCCCCCCCCCCCCCCCCCCCCCGCCCCCCCCCCGCCGCCCCCCCCCCCCCCCCCCAAAGGGGACTGATATTGGTATTGGCAGGTACTCAATTTTAATATTGGTGTTGGGATCGGACCCAAAAATTGTGCCAGCTCTAGTAAGGAGTGTAGCTTTGCTGGGTTAGGGTCTGTGCTTGTGGGTTCAAATCCTGTGACTGTCACTGTAATCTGATCCCGTGACTCTGATGCCTTGTGCAAGGTTCTTAGCCGCTGGAACATTGGCTGACCCTGCTGGCCGATTCTCACTTATAGGTCATGTTAGACAAAAGCATCTGCTAAATAAATAAAATGTATATATGAGGAGCAGATGTCTCAGCTCTGCTCTCAGCGTAACGGGTCGCAGAGGCAAACCCTATACAGCACCGGCTTTGAATTGTGTGTTGTCAGTCTGATCATGTGACACTATCGCTCAGTGCGTATTGTACCTCTCGGCTTTCCCCACATTCCAGGTAGGTTATCAGCCAAATCTTCAACTGTGTGTCTTATTTTTAAATGTTCTGGTCTGACACAAGTCGGTTCTGGAAGGACGTGGTGGTAATAGACAGACAGCCCAGAGATAACCTCCCGGGCAATCTACCTAGAAAAGTTAATGGTGGGGAAATATGGCTATAGGTTAAATGGCTTTTTAGGTATTTAAATGTTAACTGCTATGTAATAATCACCAAACATCCCTGTTTGAGTGACTTTCTGTGCATTGTGTATTTAACCTGGTTCATTTGTAGGTCTATTAGATGAGCCTTAGTGGGATCCTGCCAAGTATTTAAACTTCTTTGTAACTGTGCTGCATGCGAATTTAATTAGGCGGTGAGGGTTTAACGATAATATTTTCACTATTTGGTTCCGTAGATGATTCAGGGCGCAGAGTCTGATACTCACAATCTCAGTATTTATTTCTTTTTACGCATGGACATTCACAAAAAAGCTGTTTTCAAGATATCTTTTTCTTGCAGTTTTTTTCCTTGTTCTGCAGACTCGAGTGCAAAATGCAAAAATAAAATCTCAAAGCAAAACTGAGATTATGCCTATTGCTCTGTTTTGTGTTAACATTAATAACTGGTTTTGTGCCATGGTGGATTTACACCTGTATTAGGCAGCGAGAGACAAATGACAGAAATATGTATTTGAGGTTTCACTTCCCCTGAATTTCTGTTTTAATAAGTCTGACATCATGTAGTGCCCATGTGAGCATAATTTATGGCTGTTTTTTCCATGGGGGTGTCTGCAGGAGAAGCAAGAGGAGGATGAGCTGCGGGAGCTGCAGCCTCCCTCCCCAGCCCAGCTGCAGGCCGTAGGCGCGGTTGTGAGCGACGTCACCCAGCAACAGGGCATCTCCGAGGAGGACTTCCTGTTGCGGCAGGAAGTGATGAAGCAGATGGAGACAGTCATTCAGCAGCAGCTTTCAGGTATGGTGGCTGTGTGTTCAGCCTTCGGCCACACAGCTATCACAGGTAGAGGTGCCTTAGGAGGACCTTGTTAGTTAGTCAAGGTATTGTGTGTTCGTTCTGCTGTGCTCACAGGTACAAATGGGAGAAGTTAAACTGTATGGACCGCCTGAGGAAGTGTGCGTTCCTAATAGGGCTGCACGATATCACCTCATGGTGTAATCACAGTTATATGGCACATATAACCCTTTTTAAAAGAGGAGATATTGTGGGTAAGGTAAAAATACATTGGTGGTGTGGCAGTACTTTTTGCGACATGTTTATTAAACATAGACACTGAATTTATCCAGATTACTAATTCCGAAACACAACTGCCGATACAGATTCCAATACAAAAGCTGTTTTTACTTTAAAAATAATTTGTATAATACACATATTTATTATATATATATATATATATAATATTTTTAAATTAGTAAATACAAATAAATGTTTGCCAAAAAACTTTAATTAGGCTACTAGTAACATACATAATATACTGTTCCACCTCGTTTGTACATCTTCTTTTAAGCATTTTTGAGGCATGTGCAGTTCAATTTGAATATCTTGAGTTGAAGATACGGAAGTGGCGAATGCTTAAAATGCCCCACAATTTTTCTCCCACTCGCAGCAGCATCACTTGCACTTAATTGCGATCACAGCCCCTCGTGTATCACAAGCTGCTGCAAGTGCACTAAACAGCCCAAGCTAGCAACTCTCAAATCATCCATTGCATTTTCATATTATTCATGTTGTCTTGCACAATTGCTACTCCCACCTCCCAAAACTTTGTTTTAACAATGATTGCAAATCACTGTGCTACTACTTGCAGTTAAAAGTGTAAAATACTTCCAGATCGTCACCCTCTTATCTGGTGCTCTTACACTCCCCCTACTGTGAGGGGTACACGTATGACATCACAGCAGGCGGAAGTCACTGCACTCACACCTACTGTGAGGGGTACACGTATGACATCACAGCAGGCGGAAGTCACTGCACTCACCTACTGAGTAGCAAAAAACTGAGTGGCATCATTAGCACTCGACTTGAATGCTGCAAAATACACTCTAAAATGGCAAAGAGCTGTCATGCGATTAATTGTACAAATGGCTCCTATTGTGGGTTAAATCTTTTTAGAGACTGCCAAAAGACAAATAAGTATCAGATGTGAATCGGTCACATATTGTTTATACCCAATCCGTCAAATGGGTCTGGAATGGCACCAATACTGATCCGACGATGCTAACTTATAAATGTTAAAGGTGATCAAATTGAGTGGTCATAATTTAAATAAAGTTGTTAAAGTGCTGTGGAATTTGTAATGCAGTAGATTGGGGATTGGTCTCCCTGTCCGGAAGGTCATGGGTTCAACTACCGCGGTTGACAGAATAATCATACCATTGGGACTTTGAGCAAGGCCCTTAATCCCAGCTGCTCCTAGGACTCTCTCACTCTGCTCTCTATTGCTTTGGGCAAAAGTATCTGCTACATAAGTGTGACATAAAGTTCTCTTATTTGCTCATGGTGCTTCAGGGCAGTGTTTCCCAGCGGAGTTCTCGCGGGCCCAGAGACAGTCCACGTTTTTGCTTACCAGGAGCTGGGAGGGAGCAAAGATGTGGACTGTCCATGGGGTCCCTGAGGACTGAGGGGGAAGCTGCTTTAGGTAATAATTCCAATTAGTGCTGTAAAAAAGCAGCGATGGTTGAGAAGACTGACCACTTAACTGTGATTATGCCCGAAATGTGACTGAGCTCGCCGACTTCTAAACTCCTAAAGCTCTCCTCTTCCTATCGATCCTGCAGCTTGCTACCTTCGTCTCTATGGCTCCTGCCTCACCCGCTTTGCCTTCAAGACCAGTGACATCAACATCGACGTTGTCTACCCTCCCAACGTAAGCGGCTGCTGCTTTCATTGAGTCCCGCTGATCTCAGCACAGTTGTGCTTTGAGGCTCTCCAATTCAGGACTTGTTTCTGATGTAATCAGTTTACTCTTTTGGCAGTTGCAGGAAAATCCTTGATATTTGCATCCTGGCTGTTTAAGTGTGGAACTGGTTCAGAGAACAATTGTTTTCTAATGTTGCTGTATTTTGTATGTAGTGTGTTTTTTTTAAAAAAAATTTTATTTTATTTTTTTAATAGATCACCCACCGTGATCCACTTCTAATGTCTTGAGATATGGATTTAAATCAGTCTTTTAGGAAGTATTATGGAGCGAAATCCTGATTAGGATCTTCCTGTTTGTTCTATGAGCCTTATAAAGCTTTTTAAAGTGTTAAGCATGTTCCTTTAATATATCCTGCCCTAGGATTTTTTTTACCTTGTTTTGCTGATGGATTATGTGTGAGGGGAAAGAGTGTGCACCCAGAACATGGACCAGCACAGTTGTTTGCTTGTTATATTCAGTCAGTCATCTAGGAATGCCAAGGAGGAACCAGAACATTGGGCTTGTGAAAGGAGGCCTGGCAGGATAAGCAGAGGGACCTTATTACTGATGGGCCTTTTGTTTCCTGCTCAGATGACTCAACCTGATGTGCTGATTCAAGTGCTGGATATTCTGAAGAATAACTGTAAGTTTTATTCTGTTGACACGCAGTACTGTAGCAAGCTCTCCTGTTGTAATTTAGGAACACCTCTGGGATGTCAGACTTAGGGATATGATCAGATTTCAACACATTTTGAGATCCATATTTAATGTATATATTAAATTAATGTATTAATGGGAGTGGCCTGTTGATTTAGTGCCGTGGGAGATCTCTGCCATCTCTCCCTGGAGATCGCTGTTAGCCATTTTATTAATCTGTCTTTACTTATGTTTTGCAGCCCAGTACACTGATGTAGAGTCTGATTTCCACGCCAAAGTTCCCGTAGTCTTCTGTAGAGATGTCAGCAGGTTAGTGTGTGGTCTTCTCTACCTACCCGGTCCTGGTTCGAGCGGGGATTTAGTGACAATAGGCCCATCCACATTCCTGAGATTATTGCTTCGGATTGAGAAGCTGCTGTTATTCATAACTCTTAGGCATTGCTTCCACACCAAGTCCACGTCGCCCCTGTTCCCATTGGCATTTTTCTCCCATTCTATGGACCTGATCCTCAGCCAGGCTTAAGAACATAAGAAATTTACAAACGAGAGGGGGCCATTCGGCCCATCAGGCTCGTTTGGGGAGAACTTAACTAATAGCTCAGAGTTGTTAAAAATCTTATCTAGCTCAGATTTAAAGTTGAGTTGTAGAGTTGTTTGAGAATGGAGCGTAGAGCCACCGTTCAATGATTGAATTTGTGCTGTCAAAATTATTCAGTTTTTTAGTTTTTAATGTACTGCCAGCGATTGGTACAAGACATTCATTAAAATGCATGACAGCAGTTAGCAGGAAGCTTAGAGCCACTGGTACCATAGTGCTTTATCTGGATTTGCTACCTCTTAAATTCCCTGGGGAACCCCTGTTTTAGAGCAGGGTACTTAACCTGAAATGCCCCAGTAAAATACTCCACTCTATAAATGGCTTTAAAAAAAGTGTCTGCTAAACCAAACAATTCAAATGAATTTTAGCTGATTGTACTGTTTGTCTCCCTCTAGTGGTCTAATGTGTAAAGTGAGTGCCGGGAATGACGTTGCCTGTCTGACCACCAACCTGCTCGCAGCTTTAGCCAGCATGGAGCCCAAGGTTATCCCCCTGGTCCTAGCCTTTCGATACTGGGCAAAGGTAAGCCAGCCAGTCTGAACTGTTTCTTTTTACTTGACCTTGTGAGCGAGTATCTTTTGTTAGGAGTCACAACAGTTCATCTTCAGTCCAGTATGGTGTTTCTGTTGACAGTAACATTCTGGCTGATTGCTGCCCATGCTCCATGACCTTTAACCCCTATTTAAAAAATTTCTTTTTTTACTTTCAGCTTTGTCATATTGACTGCCAGACGGAGGGTGGCATTCCTTCATATTCCTTCTCGCTCATGGTCGTCTTCTTCCTGCAGCAGAGAAAAAAGCCCATTCTTCCTGTTTACCTGGGCCCCTGGGTACGTTATTGCGTACTTTGGCTTTTTTTAATGGGGCTTCTGCCGAACGTTTTTCCCAATGCGGTCCTCAGGTACCCACTGACAGTCCGCGGTTCTGCTCGGGAGCAGGGAAGGAACAAAAACGTGGACCATTTGTGGGTTCCTGAGGATCAGGTTGGGAAACACTGTGCTGAAAGGTCTAACTGCTGAAAGGTCTATCTGTGTTTGTAGTAATGGTGAATCCTCGATTCACTCTTCATTGATTCAACCATTGATTGTCAGAGCTTTTTTTTTTTTTTTAGCATTTTTCAGATTGGTAAGCAGGGTGTTTTACAGGTGTTTTCCTTGTCTGGCAGATCGATGGCTTCGACATGAAGCTGGTGGATGAATACCACCTGACAGGGGTAGAGCTGGGTCAGTTTGTGGCCTGGGAGCACAAGCCCTCTGGCAGTGGTGAGGCCAGGGGTGAAGGCAAGGGGAAGGCTGAGCCAAAGAGGCAGGCTGGGAAGAAGGCAGAGTCATCCGACAGGTCCGCCCGCAGCCCACGGACATCCAGTGGCATGGTGGGTTCCTGTTTTGGGGCTTGGCCATTGTGGGGAAAGGGGTGGTGCTTATGAGGGAGGTTTGCGCTGAGTGTTTAATCAGCCAGTTGGATCTATATTATAATTGGGTCATCAGGTACTGTGACATGTGATCCATCACAGTCAGTCCTTAAAATCTATATGCTTGTCTAGTCCAGCTTTGTGGCATGTCTGGAGCCTATCCCAGGAAGCAAGAGACTAATGAGACCATAAGCCATAGCACAGAATACATAAAATAAAGGATGCTCCTTAATTCTGACCTAAATGCCCCCACTCACAAAATTTTACTTTCAAAAACAGTTGGTAAGTGAAACCCCGGCAGTCTGGGTTCCTGTTTCTACTGTATCCTCGCAGTAGGGGGCGCTGCACTGTGTTGGGCACCTTTGCTGCCCCCAGGCCCATTGTCATCCTGCAGCCCTTTGCCTCATGCTAGCCTTATATGGGTAATTGGAGTCTGTGTTCTTTGCATTGTTCTTATGGGCCACTTTTGGGGGGTTACCTGTGCACCCTCACCTCTGAGCAGGATCTTTAGCTAGAACATGCTAATTAAGGGTCTGGCTTAGGAAGGGCAGGCACACACCACTCTATTCTGCATCAGTCCTGCTGGCTCTCCCCCGCAGACCCGTCTGACCCTGGGCGCGGTCCAGGACGTGCCATTGGGACAGCTCTGGCTGGAACTGCTGCGCTTCTACACACTGGAGTTCGCCCTGGAGGAGCACATCATCAGCATCCGCCTGCTGGAGCCACTCTCCCGCGAGGCCAAGAACTGGCCACGCCGCCGGCTGGCCATCGAGGGTAAGCGGCCACATCCGCCGAGGCTCCACGTCACAGCAAAGTGTCTGCAATACCACCTTTGCCCAGTAGATGGCCCAAAAAGCAGGACTTGCACACACTGTAGTGGGGTGAGTCAGCTGGCTCCTAGAACCCCCTCACAGACAAGAGCTTTCAACAGTGATTCATGATGTTATCAGCCTACGAGGCGGTATAAGCCAAACATGTTATGATGGGCATATGTAACAGAAAATAAGCTGCTTTTTAAATTTGTGCTGACTCTGACTGGGTTCCCTATAGGATGTTAAGTGGTTCCGTTGGCTGGGGTCTCGGACCTGTTAGATTTATGTGGTCGTCTTATAGTCTCTCATAAATTGTGTAATTACATCCCAGTAAGGGACGGATGATTGGGAAAGCCCGAGCTTCCTCCAGGCTGGGAGTTAGCCATTAGCCGTGATTTCCCTGGAAAGCCGCCCTGAACGCTCCTGCTCCTCCTTCCAGATCCCTTCGCACTGAAGCGCAATGTGGCCCGGAGCCTGAACAGCCAGATGGTCTTCGAGTACATCCAGGAGCGCTTCCGTACCGCCTACAAATACTTTGCCTGTCCACAGAGCAAGGATGGGTTTGCTCGTCAGCGGCACCGGAGGAGGTCCCAGCGTGACCCTGAGGGAGCCCTGGAGAGGCCCAGGGTGCCAGGATGCACCAGGGGAGACCCCAAGGACTTCAAGCAGAGGCCCCGTGGGCCAGAGGGCGAGGAGGATGACAGCAAAGACGAGGATGACAACGACGATGGCGATAGAGGCCAGAGTGAGGACGAATGTGACCCACAGGGGGTGCTGTCTGCTGACTTGTCTGAGCTGCTGCTGAGCGATGGGGAGCAGAGCTCACCACCACCTACCCTGGCCTGGGCCGAGTCAAAGGAGGGTGCTGCCAATGGCGGACTCCCACTAGAGAGGGAAACGGAGAATGGTCTGCAGGAGAGCGAGGAAGAGGAGGTCAGGGAGCAGCCAGATGTCGCCCCTGACGAGCTGTACTACACCTTTGACCGGGTCATCTTTACGGGAGGGAAGGTGACTGCGGCCAGCCTACCTTGCGTCAAGCTGCGCATTGTGTCGGGAAGTGCGTTTCCACATGAGCCGCTAACATCCCATTTCCGCTAATGTTCTCCTAGCCGCCCACCGTGGTGTGCAGCATCTGCAAGAGGGACGGCCACCTGAAGGACGAATGTCCCGAGGACTTCAAGAAGATCGAGCTGCAGCCCCTGCCGCCCATGACGGAGCTGTTCCGCGAAATCCTGGACCGTGTCTGTCGGCTGTGCTACAGTATGTAGTGTTGTGGGCGGGGCCCTTGCTACTTCCCTGTCTCCCCATGTAGAGTGGGGTGATGAAGGAGGCCTAGACATGCTCAAAACCATCTGTTCCGGGATTAGTTCATTTTGATAGTGGGTTGGGGGGCGTCACCTGTGAAACATTTGTTACTGTCCATCGATATTTTGCTGTAAAGATTTTTCCTTTAGTTTAATGGATAGTGAAGTAAGTAGTGTAACTGACATGTAACATGTGACGCCTTACTGGTACATGCGAGGCTCCAATCAGCAATGCACACATTCAGACGAGGCATTATCGCTATCTTTGGTTTGCCATTTTGTCCCCAGGTGGGGGTAAGTGTGTCCCTCAAAGGGTGGCCCTGCATTGTCTTCTTTCTCCAGATGAGTTGTCCCCCCCGCCTGTAGAACAGCAGAAAAGGGAGCAGATTCTTGCCGGCTTGGAGAGATTTATCCGCAAGGAGTATAATGGTATGTCTGTCTGCCCCTTGTCTATCCATCCGTTCGACTGCCCCATCTATTTGTCTGTCCATTCATCTGTCAGTCCTCCCAAATGCTCCGCTGACTCAACCTCCACTTCCCCGCCATGTAGACAAGGCGCGTCTCTGCCTCTTCGGCTCATCCAAGAATGGCTTTGGCTTCCGCGACAGCGACCTGGACATCTGCATGACGCTGGAGGGCCACGACACAGCAGAGGTAGGCAGTGCCAGCCAAGGTGCCCTGAGAGGTGCTCATTTAGCTTACTCTATTATTCTTCTTATTCTTATTAATTTTTTATCTGTCTGTCTTGTAACCTGTTTCCTTTTAGAATCTGAACTGCAAAGACATAATTGAGGGGCTGGCCAAGATACTGAAGAGGCATGCAGGTATGGCGGTTACTGGTCCCTGACGTTCCGAGCCCGAGGCCCCCCATGCCGTCTAATGTAACGGACCTGGCTCTCCGTCACCCAGGTCTGAGGAACATCCTGCCCATAACGACAGCCAAAGTGCCAATCGTCAAGTTCGAGCACAAACAGAGTGGCCTGGAGGGAGACATAAGCCTGTACAACACCCTGGTGAGCGCCAGCTGCTGGGCCGTACCAAGAGCTGGGGACCGGGGGGGTGGCGTCATGGGCGTGGTGTCCTCTTACAGCTCCTCTTCCTTGTCTCCCAACAGGCGCAGCATAATACCAGGATGCTCGCCACCTACGCTGCCATTGACCCACGTGTGCAGTACCTGGGCTACACCATGAAGGTCTTCGCAAAGGTGCGAGTGCTCAGTGCCCTGGAGGCGTGACGGTTAGAGGCGTGTGCAGGTGCCTGAGCTGTACTGTTTCCCCGCCCCCAGCGCTGTGACATCGGCGACGCATCGCGAGGCAGCCTGTCGTCCTATGCCTACATCCTGATGGTGCTCTACTTCCTGCAGCAGAGGCAGCCCCCTGTCATCCCCGTTCTCCAAGAGGTGCGTCTGCGGGATGTCAGGGGCTAGCTTTGACCCCCTTCTGACCTCAGCGCGTTGGGGATGTAGAACTGCAACGGGGCTCCCTGACATGTCTCACTGTTCCCCCTACAGATATTTGATGGGACGACTGTTCCCCAGAGGATGGTCGATGGCTGGAACGCATTCTTCTTTGACAACATCGAGGAACTGGTGAGCTGGTTTTTAAACAGCTATGAGGTTCAAACTCATCAAGCGATGAGTCACTCTTTCTTTAGTCTGATTTTCTAGTGGTGCACTTAGCCTGGCTTTTGCCTAATAAATGCCGCTCGCTTTCATTTTTCATAAGTTATATGTGTCTAGCAACATAGATGACTGCAGAAATACCATCCTGCTTTGAAGCAAAGCCTCTATCTGGGGCGGACAAACAGGGGTCTGACCACCCCACCTGAGGTCCATAAAGCAGTTACAGGGGGTTTTCCATAAAGTAGGAAATATCAGGTTAAGTAATGCCACGATTGTCAAGGGGGAGCAAGATATATTAAGCCCCCCTGGTCCTTTAGTTCTGAGTTTTTGTGACTCCAGTTCATGTTTGTCTTTATTTGGGGCTCCTGGTTTAAGACTGCTGTAGAGTATCCTGCAGTATCATGCTTGGCTGTTCTCTGGCATCCCCTGGCAGAAGCAGCGTCTCCCAGAGCTGGGCCAAAACGGCGAGTCAGTGGGCGAGCTCTGGTTGGGCCTGCTGCGGTTCTACACCGAGGAGTTTGACTTCAAGGAGCATGTCATCAGCATCCGCCAGCACAAGCGGCTCACCACTTTCGAGAAGCAGTGGACCTCCAAGTGCATCGCCATTGAGGGTGGGGCTGCCGGAACGGGCTGGGGTGGGGGGGGGGCATGCAGGCATCCAGCAGACCGCTAGGGCTGACGTTCATCTACTGACTTTCAGATCCCTTTGACTTGAGCCACAACCTCGGTGCCGGCGTTTCCCGGAAAAGTAAGTGGACCTACTCTCCCCTCTCCAGGTCGCTATTACCTGTGGAAAAACCCAGATTCTCTCAAGTTAAAAATCTGCCTGGGGGGTGGGGGGGGGTGACTCTCAGCCTCTGGCCATGTCTGAGTATTCAGCTGCCAGGTGAACAATGGATTTTCCCACCAGTGACCAACTTCATCATGAAGGCATTCATTAATGGGAGGAAGCTGTTTGGAACCCCGTTTTTGCCCCAGCCTGGGTTGGAGGCGGTAAGTCAGCCAAGCCACTTGGAATGCGCCCTCTGCTCAGAGCCTGCTGCTGTTTCACTGGCATACAAGTCACGTGTTCGCTAATGCTGCTGCTGCTGGTCGTACTGTTATAAGCCAGATCTTTCACTTCGGTAAGGTATATCTTCCATTTTTTTTCAAACACATGTTCCAGTCAGGGCGTTGAGGATCTGTAATTTTAAATTCTTTTGATTGTGTGCATTCAGAAGGGTCCTGTACATGAATCAGCGGTTTTATTTTCCCCAGTCACACATCCAGGACTGCTTTGCAGAGTAACATTAGGCATGAAGACTATTTCCCTTGTCTCCGTTCTGATGCAATAGCTAGAACTGGGGTTAATTAGTGTGATAGGTGTCCTCCATCACCGAAAGAACTACCACCACGTCAACCTGATTGGGGGATGGTTCAGACAGTTGTGTTGGTGTGTAACTTTAGCTAACTGTCTTGTTCTTTGAGATGAAAGCTTCCTGTCGGTTTGCATTTTGTCCCTCCAGTTGTGTCTCGTGCTGTAGTGGTAACTGGTCTGGCGAATGCTTCCCAGGGTAAAGCAAAGTGTGCTGCTGGGAGACGTGACACTCTGTGTGTGCATTAGTGTCCTCACCCTGAGTCGTGATACCGTGAGAAACGATTCATCAACCGCTTAGTCAGAAGTGAAGGGCAAAGACAGAATCGGGATGTTTTTGTGAGCGGGAATGATTTTTTGGCAGGAGTATTTCTTTGACTCCAAAGTGCTAACGGACGGGGAACTGGCCCCCAACGACCGCTGCTGCAGGATCTGCGGGAAGATAGGGCACTACATGAAGGACTGCCCCAAGAGGCGCAGGTAGGCTTCAGAATGCTATGTGACAGAAGGGTCAAAGGTCGTGTTCCTTCACTCTTGGTCGCGACCCATTTTACAACGTGTGAATGGTTGAGGTTTGCTTAGGAGTGATGACAGTAGAGGTTGAATTGCACTTTAGATAAACTGTGTGTGTGTGCGCGCGCGGGGGCTGCTGTTCAGGATGAAAAAGAAGGAGAACGACAAGGACGAAGAGGTGAAGGAGGAGGATCGCGAACCACGGGAGAGGCGCTGCTTCCAGTGCGGAGACACAGGCCATGTTCGACGCGACTGTCCCGAATACCGACAGCTTCGCCAGCGCAGCTCAGGGGGCCCAGGTATGGGGGGCAGGGCCATGTTCGGGAGAGGTCATCTGACCGCTGAAGGGAAGTGCATGCAAGATGTAGCGGCCGTCTTGACGACTGGATTTTTGGTTCTTCCATCCAGTTCCTCAGATAACACGTGCAATGGTAAGCTCCCAGTCCATCCCAGTGCCCCAGGCCGGAGTGGGTGCTCCGGACCGGCCTGGAAGAACCAGACAGCCTTCTGAATGTGTAAGCGTCTTGCATGCTGAGCCGCCTGTCTAACATCCTCTTCGACCTTGCTGTCTTGCTCATTGCAGTAAAACTAGTGTCTCTCTCCCAATCAGTCGGAGACGCGGCAGACGCCTCCCTACTCGCCTCAGTCTTCGCCCTTCAGCCAGGCCTCCACCCAGTCACCCAGCTCCCCCCAGTCAAGCCAGGTGAAGCCCCCCAGCTCCCTCAAGCAGCCCCCTCACCCGCAGGTTCAGCTCTCTCTCTTCGGCTTCCCCCACTCACACCCCAGTGGGTACCACCCCGGGCTCCCAGCCCTGGGCATGCTGCAGACACACCAGCAGCACCACCACCATCACTCCATCCCCCTGGCCTCCGCCTCCTGGCCCATCCACGGCCCGGTCATCCAGACCACCTCGGCCGGGCCGGCACCACACCCGTCCCCGCCTGGCCTGGGCTTCCCGCCGCGTCCGGGCCCTGCCGGGGGAAACGGCGGAGGGTCGACAGGCAGCTCGGGGCCAGTGGGCCTGAACGACCCCAGTATCATCTTCGCCCAGCCGGCAGGCCGGCCTGTGGGTTTGGGCGGTCCGGGCCAGGAGGGGCACTGGCACAAGCAGATGGGCCCGGGAGCACTGGTGGGGAACGGCACACTGGGGAAGACAGGTACACACGGGGAGCACCGACTCTTTCTGCCTGCCACTCTGTCTGCATACTACAGTCTGTCATATCCTGTTTTCATGTCTGACATATACAGCTTCGTGTGTGTGTGTGTGTATGAATGATGTGAGAGTGTTGAATCTTTGGATTCAAGTAAGTGCTTCATCATCACCACCACGAAAGGGACACAAGGTGGCACCAAACTACTGGTAATGGGAGAAATGAGGCATTCGTACTGTCAGCTACTGGTTAAAGCCATTTGCTGCTGACCTTATGTCAAAATAAGATAATCCAGGCAGAGATTTGCTGGCCCACTGTGGGTCGTCATGCCTCCCTCCTCCCATTATTGCCCTCGCTCTGAGCACCTGGCTACCTCAGATGTTTATTCAATCATCTACCGGTGAAATAATGAATGTCTGGGGTGAAGTTCATTTAGCTTCTATCTAACGTGACTCAGAACATAACCGGGAATATGCTAAATATCCCAGTAAGCGTGAAGTAAATATTCTGTCTCCATCCCCCTCAGACCCGACCTACCAGGGTCAGTTTGGGAAAGTGACCCAGGCTTGCTTTTCCTGGGATCATGGCAGCGTCGCCCAGCATTCCCTGTCCCCATCGTGGGCGTATCGCATGCCGCAGACCTTCCTTCCGCAGGGAAATGGAGGATTTCAACAGAACAAACCTTTTCTGTCCCAAGGTGAGTATGGTATGTCCGTAATGTGGCATGGTAAGGACAGTGGAGCAATAGAAGCAGGCGGGGTTATTCACGCTGCCAATGGCTGCTTTAAAGCCCTCCCCTTTTGGTTACCTTGTTTTCCATTGGACTAACCAGCCAGTAACTCATACTAACTGCTAATCCCATCACGTGGGATTTTAAGACTCCATCTACCCCAATGCTAGTTCAAGCTCAACCTAAATACTACAACACAGTTGAGATCCCTGCCACAGATGCTTGGAGCCCTTTGCTGTTGGGCACGATGTCATTTTCCCGTCATGAAGCGTGGGTCTGAACGACCCCAGCATCATCTTCGCCCAGCCAGCATTACTTAGCATTAATGGTGCATGATTCCTGTGCCCACTGATGTTTCTGCCCTGACTCACAGGTTAGCCTAGCAGTCAAAGGTTAGCCCTGTTAAAACGCTGACAGGGAGGGGGCCAGATTGAGTAGAGAGCTGTGTAAGCATGAGAGAGAACCAAAGGCTTTATTTCACTGGCTCGCTCTCTGTGTGGCAAGCAGCCAATCTGATGCTGTACCACCACCCCTCCCCAGGCACCGTGATGCCCAGAAACCAACATTTTCCCCTGATTCCCCACGGCTCACACATCAGTCTGAACTACATTCAGCAGAAGAAGTGAGGCCTGGTCAGAGACGACGAGAACATCTTTACGAGAAGAACATCCAAATTTTAACTTTTCATTATTTGATGGCAACTCTTTTTAAGGAACTTGTATGATTTTGTACAGTTTTTACTTTTTTGTGTTATCACGGTGACCTGTGATACAGATGTCAAATATTTTAATGCCCCCGTTTTTGAAGGGGATTCCAAAAAGTGTTTTATTTTATTTGTAAAGGAAGGATTTAAAATGTATTTCTTTATTTTCATTCATTCATGCTCGGTTTTTGGACGCTGCACTAGGTTTGTTGTTGCCCCGGATCGGATCATGGTGCCAAAAAACCTTAAAATAAATGAAGAAAAAAAAAAACAGAAAAATATCAAAATGGAAAAAATAAAGAAAAAGCAAATGGATTAACGACTTAGAGCTGTTTTTCTCTGATATTCATTTCGGGTTCCTGCTTTCCTGTGCTTATGTACTCAAAAATCCATAAACACTGCTTCATGATGCACATTTTTCCTTGGTCGTTAAGTCACAGCCCAAAATGTAACATTTTGAAACCAAATTTGTTTCAGAAATGGTGCAGTAAGAGTAGCACAGAAAATTTCTAATTTTTAGCAACACGCCCAATGTTCACCTGTTGAAATAGTCACAATACCCGATGTGTTTCTTTTTAACAAGCAAAATTAATTTAAATTGTCTACTCCTGTTCAAACACTTTTGTTATCCATTCATGATGTTTGGTTTATGATTTTGACCAAGTCAGCAGTTTGTTCAAGGTTATTTGTGCTGGCATGCAGCTTGAAGCAGGGACTCAAGTAGGAGGAACCGATTGACTGAGTACCATGTACTCTGCCAGGGGCCATAGCAAGGAATTCTGTCCCCCTCTAGTTCCTGAGGCCCTGACTCGTGCAAATTGGTTTTGTGCTATGCTAGAGGTTTGTGTCCATTTTCTGTTAAATCCAGGCTTTGTATTCATTTAAGGACCCATGTATTTAACTTTTAAGTGATGATGCTTTCTGGCCTGTAACTAATAGGAGCAGAGTTGAGGGACTCTGCTGCTGTTCATCAGGTTGGTGAATGATATTAGTACTGTATTGTGGTTTCCAGCGTATATCAATATTTCGCTGCTGGTTTGATTTACTACCTGGATATTCGAAAACTATCCCTAATATGTAGTGAAATGATTTATAAATACTGTTTAGTCGTAATAATAATATATGACAATGTATGTGGCTCATACGTTTTGAACAGATAGAAGAGGGAAGGTCATAAATGACCAGCATGATTGGCAGTGACTGACCTGTTGCCCCATCGGTCTCGTGGTCGCACCCTATGCTTGCTCTGCTAGACGCTTTTCCTTAAGGATCGGTCCCAGCCTCCGTCCCGGCCTCGCCTTCTTAAAGAAGTACTGCTGGACCTTGACACGCCCCCCTCAACTGTGGGCGTCGATCGGTTCGATTATTTGGTACTATAGCCCCGATTTCAATCTTCCTTAGAAAAAAAGTCGAGCTCCAGGTAAACTTGACTTGACCCATGATCTTTACAATAGCTAGAAACACCCCTGAGCCACGAACAAAAAGGAAACTAAACGCAGCCAGTCCGGAACCAAACTATTAATCCCTTAATATGGCACCAGTAAAGTTTAAAATAGTGTGCTCATTAAATATCCACAGAAGTTTTTACATGTGCATGTATATGTATAATAATGTGAAGATACAACTTCTGTTTTTCGCATTTTCGGACAGAGTGCTATTTACGCAGTGTAATTTGTTTGTAAAAACAGGCCGCGCTCAGGACTTAGTATCGAACTCGCCATCCTGTAAGGCATCAATAGTGAACCTGTTAATTTTGAGTTTAGTACCATCCACAGTCCATTTTTTCGCTCTGACCTCAACAGTGTGAAATTCAAAAATCGGCGATCAGTACAGCAAACCGACTGGCTTTAAGACACTGAAGGCGAGGGAGACTGAAAAGCCTTTATAAGTTTACAGTTACTAATTAACCTCATGTTTGAGAAATGGTGTTGAATTACTTCCCCTTTAAACTTTGCACTAAGGTACCATTTTATTTCGAAGGGAAGGATTCCTACAGTATTTGCATTTGACAAAAACAACGAAAGTATAGATTCATACCTCTTGGTTACCAGCTGTGCGTAGGTATGTATGTTCTGCTATTTCATATAAAGCTTGTGACATTTTTCACATTACTTAACTTGTATTTGTATCGTTTAAAATGTAATTGATATCCTATAACCGCTTTATACAAACTGCTGATGCCACGGTAAGAGTCGTTTTCATATTTATTTTTATTACCGTGCATATGTCCTGTTACGTGCCAGTCGCATCTTTCCTTGTGACACTGTGAAATCTATTGCAAGCAATCTAAAGGTTAAATCACCGGATATTAATAAACAAGAAATGCGTTTGTCTTTTCAGCACTTATTTAGTATAGGGTCGGTGTATAGACCTATATGAAACCGAGGGGGACCCACTGATTTTCCCGTCTCTCCAGGGACTCATTATCCACTTTATTAGACACACCTCTTGAACTGCTCCATGAACCAAACATCTAATCAGCTTAACATATGTCAGCAGCACAATGGATAAAATCATGCAGATACGGGTCAGGCGCTTCTGTTAATGTTCACATCAAACACCAGAATGGGGAAGAAAGGTGATTTCTAGTTTCAGTTTATTTGTCATATGTACGTTAGTACAGGGCCAGCATTAAAATGAAATGTGTTGAACGAGAGGATAAGCAGGAAAACAAGTGTATCGGTATTGGAGGATAAGAAGTAAGAGAAGTGAAGAATAAAAAGTCATAAGTCTGTGTGTGTGTATGGGGGGGTGCTACTCCTGTTAGTTAAAAAAAGGGAAGTGAGGCTACAGTGGGCATGGGCTCACCAAAATCGGACAACGGAGGAATGGAAAAACGTTGGCCAGTCAGATGAGTCTCGATTTGTGCTGCGGCATTCAGCTGGGTCAGAATTTGGTTCAAACCACATGAAAGTATGGATCCATCCTGCCTTGTACCAACAGTTCTGGCTGCTGGTGGTAATGGTGTGGGGGGTATTTTCTTGGCACACTCTGGGCCCCTTAGTACCAATCGAGCATCGTTTAAATGCCGCAGCCTACCTGAGTATTGCTGCTGATCATGTCCATCCCTTTATGAACACAGTGAACCCAGCTAATAATGGATACTTCCAGCAGGAGAATGTGCCAGGCCTCAAAGCTCAGACTGGTTTCTTGAACATGACAAGGGATGTGATGTCAGTGTTTGCTGTAGTCAAATGGCCTCCACAGTCACCAGATCTCAATCCAACAGAGCAGCTATGGGATGTGGTGGAATGCAGCAGCTGCGTTACTCTGTCATGCCAACATGTACCAGAGTCTCTGAGGAACGTCTCAGGCACCTTGTCGAATCTATGCTACAAAGAATTAAGGCAGTTCTGAAGGCAAAAGGGGGTCCAACCCGGTACTAGCAAGGTGTACCTAATAAATACATATAAGTACTAGACAGTATATCGGTTTAGCTGGTGTACCGGCTTTAATTTCTTGGACGGTATGAATTTTTCATACGCTGCTATACTGTAGCATAGCTGCACAACAGCTGTAATGCTGCAGTAGGCGGCAAATAATATAACATTGTTCGCTGCTGGAACTGCTATGGATCGCTGTGCAGAGAAGGAACCCCTGTTAACTAACAGGTGTAACTTTATAACTTAACAGTTCAACATATATAACTGTTCTGCATTGTAGGATTTATAGCTACTGCTTGAGTGTGTGCCTGAAAATCTGGATTACATGTAATGTAATTATGTCTGCAATTAAATGCATATCAGTAAAGGAAAATCCCTGATGATGTCAATTTACCAGGGTAATCAGGGGCATTGTGAAAAAATACATTTGTGGGTAGGAACCATTTGAAAACCACACAGGATAGAAAAAATACATATATACAGATATTAATGTTCTCGAATCTTTATGTAACTAGGCCCATTATGCATTCAAACATGTACAGCAAATGACAACTGCTACGCATCTCCTATCAGCTAATGTCCAAAAAGCATCCAACAACTGCCAACATGCCAAGAAACAACTGGGTCATTAATGAATCCGCAAAAATACCATATGTAAGTGCACCTATTGATGGCTGGTGTAGTGCATTGTGCGGTTCTCTAGAAATGAAGTGCGCAGTGGCAATGTTACATTTAGCTAGTTAACATCAACCGGAAAATAGTTTGCTATTGTGTTTAAAATACATGACATGGAGATGAAGAATGCAGTGTTCTGTTTGTGTTTGTGGCTAGTTAGCAAATACTGAAGTACAGTGTCATTTTTACAGGCAAAACTACAAACTGAGTTGTACGTCATTAATCTGATAAAATGTACAGTAACAGTGAAACAGGTCATATGCAGCTAAGTACACAGTTATAATCAATAAAACATGGCGCCATCAAGCTGAATGTACAATAATAATATAATAAACATATGTCTGTTATACTAAGCTACATACAAGCTAAATGTAAGTGATTTTAAAAGCATACCTTTTTAAAAACACGCCTAAACATTTTATTTATGTAAATGCTTGCTGCCGGTGGGGGTGAACTTGGGGAAAAAAAAATACCATGATATACCGCAAAACTACCAGGGGGGAAAAAAAAGTGACACAAATTTTTTGTCATAGCACCTAGTACCAGCACGTGTGTGTGTGTACACTCTATATTTCATATATATATTTCAGAGCATTATTTTATCAACATTTGTGTGCTCATGGTTGTGCATTAACATCTTGGAAAACATCAGTGACGTGCTTCAGGATGTGCTAGTTAAATTTTGACCTTTATTTGTTTGCTGTATTCGTGGAATGTTACATAAGGTAGATCATCTACTTGCATGTATTATTATAGAAACTACTGCTACAATACTGACACGGCCGCTGGTATTAATGTTGGGAGCTGCTTTCGATGTTCATACAGTCTATGCTATATAGTAGAATTTGTAGTGTTTCATTGTGTAGAGTCATAAAAGTAAACAGTTTTTAGCATGTATAATAACAAACTGCGGCTGTACAAAATGAAAGTGTAATATACTACATATTTTCATGCACTTGGGGCTGATCACCTTTCCCTGTTTCTAGAGCATCATGAGACTCTTCAGATGTAAGCTCTGTGCCTTTCTGTACTTCTGGGCAACGGTTACCAGCAGAGAGATAAGGACTCCTGGTCCCTGTGATGTCAAAGCTAGAGAGGTGGGTGCAATTTCATTGTGAGAGCAGATAGGAGTCTCCTATAATGAACTACATACTCATAGATTTATTTATATTTTATGCAGATTTTTAATCATAAAATTAAGGGCTATTTAAAGTAATTTCCCCTCTGGATGAACACATCCATGTCGGGTTATCTTACCTTTATTTATTTTTGTTCATATAACGGAGTCTTATGTCTTGCTCTGTTCATTTAATTCTTTTTTTCAAATAATATTAGAAGTTTCAAGTGACTGGATGTCTTTGTCAAGGTTCATACTTCTAACATACAGTTTTAATGACAACAGAATATATTCTGGCATATAAATCATGCAATAAATCATGTTCTTTAGCTGTTTCAGAGTGGCTGGCCTCTTGGAGACATCACGCAGGTTCCTTATTGCTTTGTTAGTCTCTCTGGACGTGTACGCTAGTGGAGGCAGTGTCTGAGTCAGACCATGGTAAAATGAGGTCATAAACAGGACTGGGTGGACACAAAGGTCACTAAGTGACAGCATCTCTGAGTGTGTCTAGAATCTCAAGGGCATGCCCTTTACTGGCCCAGTCAAAGTCTTGACTTTTTGTTGTGATTCCCTCCACATATATACAGCCGTGGAAAAAATGAAGAGACCTCAGCACAATTTTTGTTTCACTCATTTATGGGTGTGCTTCCATGAATAATATATGTATTTATTTGCAAACTGCAGCCTGGTTCTTCTGTTTCTCATTAATGAAGGGCTTCTTCCTTGCTTTATAGGACTTCAGTCCTGTTTCTAGGAGCCTGATACGAACTGTCCTAGCAGTGCACTTCACACCTGAACTTAATGTTTCCCATTCTTTTTGAAGGTCACTTGATGTAATCCTACAATTTCTGAGAAACTGTTGGATAAGTTGACGGTCATCTCTGGCATTAGAAAGTCGCTTCTGCCCTTTACCTGGTTTCTGGTTGTCCCCAGTGTCTCCTGCTTCACCTTATTCTTGTGTACTGCTGTCTAAGAGATTTTGAGCCTGGAAGCAACCTGCTGCTCAGCGTGGCCTTCTGCCAGCAGAGCTATGATTAAACCAGCATTTAAAAATGCAGATTTGTTGATATAGAGGGGTCTCTTAATTTTTTCCATGGCTCTATATATATATATATAATATATGGATTTACCATATTTTTCCACAGGCATATATTAATTGCAGTAACAGAGAGCTGACAGAGGTCCCCGCACAGATCCTGAACAACGCGATCGTATTGGATCTCTCACAAAACCACTTGAACCTGACCGATCCCAAGAACCTAAGAGCACTGGGACGTTTTCACCATTTGGTTCTGCTCAATCTTTCGGGAAACTACCTCCCTGTACTGGAAAAAGACACATTAGCCGGCTTCTCACAGCTTCTTGTCCTCGACGTCAGTGGGTGCCAGCTGACTGACATCAAGCCAGGTGCTCTGCATGGTTTTCCCAGGCTGAAAAGACTGCTTCTGGGAAACAACAGAGTGCAAGACAACAGTCAGCAGAGAGTCCCATCCAATTGGCTAAAGGGAGTACACGGTGTTCTGGCATCCAGAAATATATCTGAAGGTGTGTTTTTCCGCATCCAACCTCTGTTTTTCAAAATGTACAAACGATATATATGGTCTGAGTCCTCCTAGCTAATGCAAAATGCCTTTTCCTGCCAGGGCCTATGGATGAAGGATTAATGGAAAGAATTCAAAGGAATTTGTTAACAGAAGGACGCATCAACAGTTACAATGACTCATTAAATGGTATGCTTGACAAAATGTTTCCTCATTAACTCAACACTTTTTTAGTCATCGCTGTCATTGGTCTTAAAGGAGAATGTTTCCATCTTTGTGAGGTTAACTTATCATTTAGTTTATAGCAACTTTGTATTCTTCCTTATAGTCAAGAAACTGTTGTAGTCAGACTCCACCCAGAAGCATATTTCCTTCTGTTTCTCTATGGAAAGAACTGATCACATGGGGAATAAACCGCCTAACTGGTTTCAACCTTGGCAGTATCTTCTACAGGACCTTCTGCAGAATCCCAGCAGACCAGTGGCTGGCCTTACCTAGTAGCTGCCATGGGAACGATTGTGGCCATCTCTGTTCTCATCATACTGCTGGTCAAGTGCAAGCTCTTCCAGCAGTACCTGGCCAGCTACCAGCATGCCCTGCTCTCAGAGGCGGATACGGCCAGCCATTGCGACCGTGCTTCTTTGGATGTGGGTTTCTCAGGGCAAGGCATGGCCAGCCGAGGTCCAGGCCTCCCCAGCGAGCTTGATGACGATGATGGCTTCATCGAAGATAATTACATCCAAGCCAGTGAGAGAGAGAGGGCAGAGCGGGAGGCGGACGTGGTTGAGGATGAGTTTGAAGATGATGACATTCAGTTCTCCATCAGCTAAAGAGACAATTGGGCTACTTGTTATTTTCATGATTATTATTTGCAGTTACAGTTTACTGTAACAATTTTATACCCATTGACACTCCACTCACAAGGCATTACTGCTTTGCAAATGACAGACACTGACTATGCACAATGGACCAATAGAGCACTACTTAGCCTCCGCTGAATGAAGTGGAAATTATGCCTGAATCAAAGAAATAAACATAACGTCCATTTGATGAACTCCAAATTAAAGTGTACGAATGCAATGTGTAAATGTTTTATATGTATTTATCTCACTTTTTTGTATTTCTAAATTAAATTGCAGATTGTGTCTTTGTTACTTTAAAATACCTAGCTATATTTTTCACGCCACAAAATGTAAAAATCAATAAAAACTCCATACCTAGATTCTGTCTGAATTCCTTAATTGGGGTAAAATGGGAATGTAAAGAAGTCATATACGTTTATTACAATCAATTCTACTATCACAGGTGTCTATTTTTAGGCCTTCAGTTTTTAATTGTTCTGACACAATACTTTTATTTTTCGCAGCAAATTCTTAATATGTTTTAATTAAACGTCTTTTCAGGATTCAAAGATTTGATCAGACTGTTGTCATGTTAGGATCTAAATTGGGATGCAATCAAAGATGCATGTATGAGAGGTGAATGTCAGCAGATTAAAGAAAATTTTTTGCTATTGATTTGGAAGTCACATGTTATATCAGCTACATACATCAGTTAACATACCATGAGAACAGGTAGCTTCCAGATATATTGTACGCAGGAACGCATGGATTTATTCGCAGTGCTGCATGTGGCATTGACATACACATTAAGTGGCACAATTTCATATGTTCTTTGAGTGCCCGTACATGCAGCATGGCGCTGTTTTGTTTATGGGTATTCCATTTGTTATGACTTGTTGCGTTTGAGATGCCCAGTGGAATGTCACAGTGGACCCTGAACTACCCATTGTCCTGTTAGGGACCAACAGCTGACTCTTGGACAATGGACACACTGTTGAAATGTAGCGGGGGGGGGGGGGTGGCAGTGTTCCCCAGTACAGACTCGCTCTCCCATCGACTGTCTGCGTGACTCAAGCGGATTACCCTGAAGAGGGCACCGTTCCAGCTGACCTGACAGAGACAGGATTCAGACGAGAAAGTTTGGCTTCTGGGGGTGAGCGACAGGTGACAGCTTTTTACTAA
Organism: Mormyrops attenuatus; assembly: GCA_026777985.1. Taxonomy (NCBI): domain Eukaryota; kingdom Metazoa; phylum Chordata; class Actinopteri; order Osteoglossiformes; family Mormyridae; genus Mormyrops; species Mormyrops attenuatus. Next base: position 16,485,035 of record JAODKC010000047.1, on the reverse strand, counting down.
GCAGCCTACATTCTATTGTAAGAATTACACAGTGAGCACCTGGAGGCTGTATTGTATATTGTCCTATTTCATTTTGATTTGAAGTATTAAGTAGGCGACATGACAGCAAAGTGCCAGCACTGAAGACTGTTTAATGCTCTTTGAAGACGCATCATTGTATGAAATAAAGATGAAGCTGGGGGTGAAGCTGCTGTCTCAGCATGTTATCAGTAAGTGGGGTAGTGATAAGTATCCCCTACTTGTTTACTCCCCAGCTAGGAATGCGTGCAACCTGGAAAGATTCAGGATCCAGGCTGATTGATGTTGCTCAGACTCCCTTTGACCTGTCAGTGTGGAAGTGTCCTTCAGATGAGGTTGGCCATGCTGGAGGTGGTCTCCTGCCGTCTTTCTCTCATCTGGCCAGAGATGGTGAAGACCCGGGGAGTCCTGCCCTGTAGCCTCTGCCTGGACGTCCGCCTCCTCAGGAGTGAGGCCGCTAAGTAGTATCCAGCCACAGCCAACACAGTGACCCCCCCCAAGACCAGCAGCACCACCCCGGACAGGAACATATCATTGTGGTGCGGCTGGGCGCGGCTGAACCCGCTGGCCAGCCCCAGGTGGAGCAACACCAGGCCACAGATGAGAAGTGCCAGGCCAGTGAGCAGCACCACCAGGACATCCGACAGGCCGCCGCTTTTCAGGAGCTCGATCCGACGCCGACTTCGCACACAGTTCATGTCCTGCACAGCAGAGCTCAGCAGCTGCTTCAGGAGCACAGCCAGGGAAAGCAGGCAGAGTGCTGTCCCTGCACCCAGGCGCCACTCCCCGGCTGGGCTGGTGGTGCTGGACAGCAGGCCCACCCCACCTAAGCCACAGCCCAGAATCAGACCCACCGACAGGCAGTAGCACAGCAGTGACTTGCGGGGCTCTCTGAACCACCAGAGCTCCACCTGCTCCTCCAGGACGTTCCTCTGGATATGGGCGGGGTTGGGCCGGTGCCGTGGGCGCCGCAGAGCTCGTGGGAGGGCCTGCATCTCCGGCATAGCTCCCTGTGGGTCCACAGCCACCTGCTGGTTGAGAGCAACTGGCTGAAAACCCTTCAATCTCAAAGCTTTTTTCCATCCATCCATTAGTTTTGTGCATTAATGACCAAGGTCTAAGTTATTGTGCTGCTGTGTTGCCTCAGTTTTTTGCAATTAAGTACTTCTTAACCTATGTCCTTCATCTGAACTGACCATCACACTAACTAGTCTAGCCTTCTTTCACTCACAAGTTAGTTAGCAGTCCAAGGAGAGCTGGATAACCTGCACATTCTGCAAATCACCGCAGGGATTAGGGCTCGTATTCACAAAGTATCTTAAGGCTATAAGTAGCTCCTAACTTATAGCCTGTTTAGGAGAACATCCTAAAAATACTGGCCATGTCAGTCCAAAATGTAGGACTCCCAGTTTTTTTTGACTATGAGCAATTCGCAAAGCCCCTTAGTGCTAAAAGTAGCACCTAAGTCTGGGAGAAGTAAAATGTACTGGAGAGGACTCCTGAGTCACTAAGACCAATTCACAAATAGTTGCAGAATGGCTGCTGTCAATTCACATCGCAATGTTTTGGAAACATTAAACGAACGCTGAATTACTTAAAGGATTTCACCTCATTTGGGAGGGAATAATGACTTTTGTGGCGCTTGTGAGGGATGCAATAACATCTCTAACAAACCAAAGCAACCCAGTCATATACAGTGGACACCATTTATAGTGATCATTATATCAGATTTTTTTTCCTTTTCTTTATGTCTGAGGCACATTACCATCTGATTGACATTTGTATATTTATTACATGAATATAAGGTAATAAAATTGTACAACGTCGCTATTTACTGAATTTTATTGATTTGTTCAAAATACAGTACACTTTCAAACGCTTTTCAAATTACTGAACTGTGAATAATTCAAATACACTATAATACAGTACTGTACATAAAATATACCTTATTGTAGTTTCACTGCTGCATCTAGTTGGCTCAGTTTTGGCAGTTTATGATAAGCTTTGATGAGTCTATATTTGTCATTGAGAGAAAATTACTTTCTTTTAGCCTCAGGTAGCTGGAAGAACACAGGTTACCACAGGGCAAGGTAGGGCGATCAAATTAAAGTAAAAAAATATAAATAAGCATAGTTTTAATTTTTTGCATATGTTGTCATGTTTTAAAAGACCAAAAATGAACACTGCAAGCGGACTACTTGATTACTATAAGCAAATTATTTAAACAGTATTTGTACAGGAATAATTCTGTCCCAAGCTTTTTGATCCATATAAGCAGTTGATCACTATAATCTGGATCACTGTATGCAGTTTTCACTGTGTTTGTATCTATGGAATATTACATGTACATTTTCACCAGCACATACTGGCCCCTCATTAACCAATCCCTGTGGTTATTGCAGGCAAGCTCATGCATGAGAACTGACGTCAGCCTAAGCAAGTCTTATTCGTAGCTTAGGAGTTGGCTCTTTTCCTAACTAAAAGTTGTTCTCAGCCACTTTGTGAATGGGTTTTAGGGGAAAAAACTCTTACTTAAATACTCTTAGCGCGATTTAGGAGTACTAAGTGCTTTGTGAACACGGGCTCAGAGTTCTGGCATCTTTGATGATCGAAGAATGATGATTTAGTCAGTTACTTGAATTTTATTGCATAGGAGCCATACCTAAGATTTCTTGCTGTTTGCTATGCTCAAATCCTACCGAGGATCCCAAATGTTCTTTAAAGGAATTATTAAACACAGATTCTCTAAAATGGACTCTTGAACCAATGTCATTGCGTTCAGGTCAAACAACAACTGACAAGTGTTTAAAAGCAACAGAAGCCATGAGTGTCTTTTATCAAGCTTGAGGCGATTCAATTTTTCAATACCTCCAATAAATCTGCTGTTAAGTAATTTTAGCAGTAAAATACCACACACCCTTTTCTTTTCTTTTAATTGTCTTACATTAGTTCCCATCCCATCCATTACAAGGTCACATTGAACCTAAAGCTAATCCCAGGAAACAGGGTGCAAGGAAATATTCTAATCAGTGTCAGTCCGTCACAGAGCACACGAACTATGGGTAATTTCAGAGGTGGAGATTTCAGGTCCAGAGAGTACAAATCCAGACCAAGATTTTGTCTCAAACCAACCAGTTGAGTACTCTGTGACTGTGACTCTTTATACTCAATTGGTTGGTTGAAACAAAATCTTGGTCTGGATTTGTACGCTCTGGACCTTAAATCTCCACTTCTGGGTAATTTAGAAACACCAATTTAGCAATTTGGCTAGACACAGGTTTTTATACTGTGGGAGGAAATTTATTACAGGACAACATAGAATGAACAGGAAATTTTCACCAGGGGTGTAAAGTAACCATCTACAAAAGCTCTCTTGCCTGTAAATGGGTATTTATTTATTTTTAGAATTTGAATAATATTACGTAGTTTAAAGCTGGTGAAATTAATGTAACAGATACCGATTTCGTTAGTTCATGTTCTCCACTTCTTCTGCCTCCATCAACAGCTGTCACAGCAGGTTGGTTGACTAAAAAGTTAACAGCTACTAATAATCACGGAGCTCATGGCAGGAATGGCCTTGGCTACAGAACTAGCATATCCGTGGTCGCACCTGCAAGTGCCTTTCAAAGTAAAAGCCAAGAAGCATAATTGTGTCACCATGTCATATTGTCACGGCCTTCCTCAGACTGTTGAGATATTTACATTCATGAATTTTGTCTCTAGTTTTAAGAAATAAATGGAGGTACATTTTAGTTATATCTTGTGACTTTCACATCATTTCAACCAGTTAGCTGAGCTACAAGCATACACTCAGCAAACTCCTCAGTCCGAGATAACGTTTAACATGATCATCTTTTAACAATAAGATACAAAGACCCTTGTACTATAATACTATGTAAGTACCCAAATTTTATAAACTAAAAAGCAAATTCAAAATGTAGATTGAATGTTTTTGGCCCATGGAGTTATGCTGCAGGAGACCCGCATTAATGCATTGTTGCCAAATCTCACATATCTGACGTGACACTCAGACTCTCTCATTCATGCAAAAAATCTTATGGCAGATCTATATTATTTCATTATAAAACTAAAATTAGGTACTATACTGGTGCACATTTTCTATTATTTTCTACATAATGATACATTAAGCTTGTACTGTAATACTATATGTGCCTCTAGCCCACGCTGAAAAGTTTGTGCAATCTTGAGTTTGTTTATTGAAATATTTATTTTGAATGGCCTAAGCACATTAAATACTGCAGTGAATCACAGTGAGTTGATTAATGTTTCCTATTCTTATTTTATGCATTATATTTCATATTTGAAGGGCCTTAATAATAATTTGTGTCATAAGAGAGAAAAACACAACTGAAAAATATTCACTACTCTTAGTTCTTTTAAAACAAGCTATACTTTTACTCTTCCTTACTAGTACTTCAGTGGAAGAGGTTCTTTTACTCAGTTCATTTTTTGGAAGTAACAGTACTTTTATTGAGCGGGGACCTCTTTCCAATGTTGATTTTCACAGAGGCAGGACTGGAGTTGTGAGGCAACAATGGTACATAAACTCCCACCAGAACAGTTAAATATTAAAGTAAAATAAATAAAATAAATGACCCAATGTTAACTACAGCAAGCACACCAAACAGGAAACAATTTACAAAATTTCAAACAATACTAGTCGAAAAAAAATTACTAGAAAGACAAAGAAGTTATACATGCACATTGCAAAAAATGTGCAATTCTCACCTGGCCAAGCAAACTCCTCTCACTCTACTTAAATATGGCGTCCGTCGCTTCTCCAAGCAGCAGGATACATCAGGTCACCACAAGTGGTGACCATCTATGCCTACTCTCACAGAGTTTCCAGTAAACTGTGCAGACTAAGTGTTTTACTCTCAAGAGAAAGTCCTATGATGGAGACTGAGAATCTTTCTCAAGGCAATAAAAAACATCAGCAGGAAGAGGAAGGCCAGCGAAATGACATAGTAGGGAATCCCAGAGTGACAGCAGAAGATTTGAATGTCAGCATTCAGAACTCACTCCTTTCCTCTGTCATTCTTCTCCAATGCTGTCTCTGCAGTCCTTGCTAGTGGTGGTCAGGTGGTGGGGCTGCTTTATCTGTGCCATTATTGCTCCTTGCTGGTGCACGTGGATGGACCGGGGCAATCCCCCCTCCAATGGCAGATCACCCCAGGCTCTGATTCACCAAAGACTATTCATGAAGAAGCTCTCCTCCTTTGTCAAAAGGTGGAAGAGAGGGAGGGTAGAGAGGACTGCTGAGACCTCCCTGCACATTGTAGGGGACTGCAGACAGACGTCTCTAAGCAAAGAAAACCCCATCAACCCCCTTGAAAGGACTAAGGGACCATTGAGAAAAACTCTGATGTCACTCAGCAGATAAGGCTCGTTTGTGATCTACTACGTGGCGTAAAGCACATGACCTAAGCTGCCCTGGTGCTTCAACACAATAGACTTTTTCAAACCCCTTTGTTATTGCTAATTTTATTTCGAGATTTCTGTTTAAAGGAACTGACCCTGACAAATAAAAATAGAATTCAATACAAGGCTTTATTTGTGCCAGACTGTTCTATGTCTGGACTTTTAGATTGAAAACACAGTCCCTTTGCTTTGGGAAACTCTTATTTTGGGCTGCTTGACAGATTGCTTTCTCTGTGCTTTAGCCGGTATACTTATTTTATACCTCCCTGGTAAGATTTTATTATATTTTAATGTTACGTTTGAAACATTGAGTGAACATGGTCCTCCAGAATGATCTGGTAGTCCTTGGCAGTAACACGCCCATCTGGAACAAATAGAGGACCTAGGGAATGCCATGATATTGCTGCCCAAACCATCACTGATCCACCCCTGTGCTGCACTCTCGGTATGCAACAGTCCAAGTGGTAAACCTCTTTGGGGCTTCTCCACATCATAACTCTCCTGGATGTGGGAAAGCCAGAGAAGGTGGACTCAGGCTATGATTTGCTGGCACCATTGAAACCAACATTTGTCATTGGCACGAGTGACCAAAGGTTTGGCTATAGCAGCCTGATCATGAATATTGACCCTGTGGAGCTCCTGACGAACAGCTTTGGTGGAAATTGGAAAGTCAAGGTGCGCATTTAATTCGGCAGTGAGGTGGACAGCTGTGGTTATATGTTTTTTGGATACTGTCCAGGATAGTACCTGAACATCCCTTTCAGACAGCTTCCTCTATCATCCACAGTTACTCCTGTTGGATGTAGCCCATCATTCATGGTGGTATGCCGACATTACCCTGGATACCGCCACTCTCGACACACCACAAAGACTTGCTGTCCTGGTCACAGATGCGCCAGCGAGGCGCACACCAACAATTTGTGCTCTTTTGAACTCTGATATGTCTCCCATTATGTTGTGTGGATTATATTTTGTGTACAGCTGTGCTATTAATCTGTATAATTCAACCTTCACACTCTGCTCTTACTAATGACATGTGCAATCAGTGAAGATTGGCCACCAGGTCATGCATATATAGGTAAAAATCCTCAAACACTATTTTGACCAATGTTTCAGTTTCATTGTACAACCCCTGTACTTATATATTAAGGTGCAAAGTTTGATCTTGTGTTTGTTTATTGATTTATTTATTTTGAAGGATCTAAGCATATAAAATACTGCAGTGAATCATGCTGCATTGATTAATGTTTCTTTATTTTGTGCATTAAATGGTTTTATATACATTCAGTGTCATATATGACTGGAGTTTATACTTCTCACTTGTTTTAAATTTCATAAGTTTATCGGTATATATTCTATTTTATGCATAAAACTAAATGATGGAAAAAATAAACACCTGTTTTCACCCATACATCCATCTATCACCCTGTTATCCAGTACATGGATGTGGTGGGAGTACGTAATATCCTAGGAAGCACCAGGTAAGGGGCGCTATGGATGACATGCCAGTACATTATAAGGGGGTACACTAGTGGGAATTCAGAAAGACCGAGTCACCAAACGTGTTTTTAGACTGTGAGAGAACACATAAAGCAGGAACCAGGACTGGAACCCACAGTCTTAGAGGTGTGAGACCCAGTGCTACCCATCAGTCTGAATTGGAAACAAGGCTGAACTGAGAGCCATGTCATAAAGCTTTCTCTTATCTTGCTTTGTGTATAGCCAAAGCCTGCTTCCCCCACAAAGATGATAATCTGACAATGACACCAGGGGGGTATTCCATGAAAGTATCTAAAGAAAGCCAGACTTTCCCGAAAATGTCAGACTCAAACTAGAACCATCTCTAAACTTAGCCTCATGTCGTTCCACTAATGCAGTTCAGCTCTAATTATTCAAGGCTCATACAAGACAGACTTGCATAGTCTCACTTAATGCGCACAGCCGAGATATCTAAGGGACCCAAATGAATGGATGAACAATAGATCGATCAAATGAGTCGGAAAGCCTGTAAAACGAGAGCGGTGTTTTTTTTTCTGCCACAGAACAAACTCTGCTGATGGAGCTGTATGAAAAATACAAAGATGTAATTGCTAAAAAGGCAATACTGTGGCCATAAACACAGCCAGGGAGTTGGCTTGGCAATGAATTGCAGACAGACTAAATGCGTAAGTTACTTAAATGTCACAAGTTCTTAGTGCAGTGACATGGTAGTGCAGTGGTTTATGCTGTCGCCTTACGCCACGAAAGTTCCTGGTTCGATTCCCATACCCAACGGGGAATTTTCTGGGCTGAGTTCACGTATCATTCTTACTGAATAATGTTTTTCTATATTATTTAATCTCCGTAAAATACTTTCAATCGCATCCACGTGAAACAATTTAATAAATATATGCAGTTTCCGTGGTGAATTTTATCCTTGAAATTTACCTCAGACTACCTCTCGGCATTTTCACTGGATTTAACAGCGCCTCTGGCGCACTGTGAAGTAAACTAAAATGGAAAAAAAACATAATTTTCCCATTAATATTTATCTAACTTAGCCCACTGCAAAATATGTCTACTGTACTATGTTTAGCTTGTATTAATTCAGGGGGCTGAGCTCCCTAATTTAGAAATCCTACAATCTGGTATGGAATATGAATCAAAATACGTATTTAATGCTCTTCGGAAAAGCTGTCCATTTAGTACCCCATTGTTTGGTATAATCATTCATGTAAAAACAAGAAACACGATTTTAAATGTGTATTGAACGTTTAATTTATGTTGAACTTTGTAAATTAGCGTCTGTTGCTTGAATCATGGCAACTGGACTTCTTTCTTATAAGGTAGAAACGTTTCACTGCTCATCCAAGCAGCTTCTTCAGTGTGAGGAAGGTTGTAAGTGTCCACAAGTTTACCCTCCTGGGTAATCCCACTTCACACAGTAGGCCTGTTGAGTGAAACAAAAGGGGGGGGGGAGTTGTGTGTAGATGTAACTGTCACACCTATAGCAGTTCCTCCTACCCCCATGGAGTGGGCCGTTAAGAGTGGTCCACCTGGTGGAGGTGTGAGTGGGGTCTGATTTTCTTGGGAATGATTTTTCTGGGAAAGGGTGAAAGGGCAGCAAGATAAAGGCCTCCAGCTCTATTGAGTGAGGGGTTGTGGATTTGCACGTGCAGAGCTTCCCTCACCCCTCTCTCGAACCACTTGTCTTCTCTATCCAGTATCTGGACGTTAATGTCCTCAAAAGAGTGTCCTTTATCTTTCAAATGGAGGTACACAGCTGATTCCGGCCCTGAGGTGTTGCTCCCTCTGTGCTGGGCCATCCTTCTATGTAACAGTTGTTTGGTCTCTCCAATGTAAAGTTCAGGGCACACTTTGCTGCATTGAACAGCATATACTAAATTGCTCTTCTTCTGTTTTGGAATCCGATCTTCGGGGTGGACCAGTCTCTGTCTCAGTGTGTTGGTGGGCTTGAAATGGACGGGTATGTGATGTTTTCCAAAGATCCTTTTCAGCTTTTCAGACACACCAGACATGTATGGAATAACCAGGCCCTTCTGTTGGTCCTGTGACTCTGACTGTTCCGTTGTCCTTTTTTTGATTGATTGTAAATAAGTGTTTCACTACAAACACTAAACACAGTGCATCTGGTCTTTGTGCATAAATACAGGTCACAGTTAAAATGCTGTTTTTATGTCAATATTTTGTAACATCAAATAATAAAATAAGTAACAAGATTATTATTGTCTGTCATTAGACGTGATTGATCGCACAGCACGCACGTCAACACAACATTCAGTCGGTGCTTGGAGTGCCTGTGGCCGAGACGCGTGGCGAAAAGATCATCCAATTGCTGTCTTGTGTTAATTAAAAAGGGAAACAAAACAGAAATAAAATAATAATCGTTTCTCAGATAGGAGGCGGATCCCATCGTTCATGTAAAGGAGCCGACACGTTCATGAAGGACACATCACTACCTTGTATAAAGGAATTAAAGTGTTTTTTTGTCAATTTTTTAATATTGTATGTATTTCTGTGGAGAGTCGCCCTTGTACCTGTCCCACATGAGCGACTGCCATACTTGTTCATTTATCCTGTAGGAGCTGAGTTTGGGGAGAGATATTTCAGTTTTCCGTTACAGATGTTCCGACCAATGTTATCATACTTTTGCTTATTTAATTACGTTTTGTTGTTGTTGTTTAATAATAATAATAACATTTTCCATTTTCATTTGAGATCTAGGTTAGTTTTAGTTACCTCTGTGGCTTCATTAGTTTGTAATCGTTCTCATTTTAAAGACACATATCAATTTAGTCTGCGATGGGTCGGCCCCGTCTTGGGTTATTCCACGCCTTGTGTGCGTAGCTTCGATCCGGGATAAGTTCCGGACCCACGCGACCCTGCCTAACGCAAGCGGTTACAGAAAATGGATGGATGGATGGATGGATGAACATCCGTAGTCCATTCCCTCTTGTTTGAAGCAGTTCAAAACAGAGAACCTAGGTTCAATCACCTCTAAAAAGATCCGCTTGGCATCAAAGTAATTCCAAACCAGAACTGTTGTTTCATTGTGATTTTTTGTTGTTGTTTTTAATGCAGCAAGTGTACAGTATAGGTATAAAATAGACAAACACTTTAACAAAATTATCAGCTATTGCATTGTTTATTTCACAAGGCAGAGTAATATATCACTAGTGAGCAGGAGTCTGATCACGGAAGGTGAAGCTCACAGGTGACCCTAAAGCTTCCCTGAATGTAACACGCTTCTGTTCCGCTTTAGCACTCATCTCCAGCAATATAGTCCATCGGGGTCACGTTCAAGGTTTGTCAACCAGTTAGAACACTCAGTCTATTTGACATAATATTACACTGTATGGGTTTGAATCTGAAATTCAGTACTGAATATACTGTATATGTTTGATTGGTTGTTTATTGTATTGTTATTATTAAAAAATAAATAAAACGTAGTTCTGGAACTATGACTTGAAAATGACAATCATGTAATACTGACCGCAACCAACCACTGTCGACATTTAAGCACAGATGATAATTCATCTGAAAAAATTACCTGAGCTAACGAAGGTGAAATATCTACGACCAGCTTCAAGGTAAGGCAGTTTGCGAAGAAAACTATTAAATCGAGTGGTTTATAAAGTATCGCTCAAACTCTTTTGAGGGAACTCGCTCTGTTTCAACGGCAATATGTCAAAATAATGAGAAGAATACTCTCTCGGGAGATGATCTCTTCTGGGTACAATCCCCTCTGGATTGACTCCTTGACGATATCGCCAAACACAGGATATTAGATCCAGTTGACCGACGTGTAGGACGAGGGCTCGGTGCTCGGAGCTGGCCCGACAAAACGTGAAAGAGAAGGCCGTTCTTTAAGGTGGTGGGAGGGCCAGCGCCGGCGAAAATATGCTTTGAGGCCTGGAGGTCACTTAAAGTGCGCACGAAGCGAGCGACTTCACACCTGGAAACGTCGCTGTGCCCCCCCCCACAAAGTTCATGTCAGGAATGGGTATGCGCATTCCAGCAATGGCAGGAAGGACCCTTCTGAACAGAAAGGTTCTTTTCTAGGATGATGGTGTATACTGTAGGTGCAGGACAGCATGACAATAGGGGCACCCCCTAATCCATAATGGTTGTTTTTGTACTTCTTTTGGCATATTTGGTTTCCTTTTAATTAGTACAGCATGAGAGTACACATGAAATCCTAATTCTTATGAATTCTCTCCTTTACAGTATCAAAGCACTGAATATTTGTCTCCCTTGACTGAGATGGCAGAGAAACAGCAAGGGAGTCCTGAATGCGAGGCAAATGGGCATATGAAGCAGTATGTCTGCGGCGGCTGTGCTGGGATGGTGAACATTATGATCACCTTCCCAGTACAGAAGGTCCTCTTCC
>JAODKC010000047.1:16417884-16438509 GCA_026777985.1 Mormyrops attenuatus | reverse complement strand
GAATGGAGCCTAAGTCGATTAGGTTCATGTAGTCCTTCAAAAACATGATTTTGCTGGGTGAAGACAAGAAGCGCAGGGTCAGTTCTGCAGAGAACCAGCTGACACATATGCATTCTGTCATGAAGAAGAAGTCCAAAGCTGAGACAAACCCACTGGACTGGCTCGTGTCATTGTGGGCTCCTGATTGATCCTCCTGTGGATACAATGAGAAAGGAAAATGGTAAAGGGAAAGAATGGGAGTACAGAAGGCTTAAAAGAAGGAATGGATACAGGAATGAACATTTAGAATCAATGTGGTTAAGGTCTAAACTGAAAGTAGTGCTCATTATAGTTACTGGATAGAGATTGAAACACAGATGGACTTTATACAAGGCACGTCTGAGGGTTCCTAAGCTACTATATAAATATACTGCATTAGTATTTATTCCTTTCTTCATAACCGATAAATACATCCATGTTAGCAAGACATTTAATTTAATGGTGTTATACTACATAATGATTATTGCCCATGATCTAGGCTCACATAGAAGCAATAAAACTTTATATAATCTGAGACCACTTAGAATGTTATTATTCTATTTGTTTGTTAAAATCAACTTTAAACATATACTTTTCAAAAACCTATTTTCAGACATGCTGAGAATTTGTAAAAAAGCACATTATAAACATTTCTAGCCAAGACTTTTGTGCTCTGAAGCTTACAGAAAAAGGGGTTGGCTACACACAGGTGAATGAAACGTTCTGAAATTTTCTGTGGTTTGATTACTAAAGTGTACTAAAGAACTTTGGAGTGACACTCTTTTTTTCAAAGTCAGTGGCCTACACAATGAATATTGATGAGATAGGTGTGCCCACACCTGTAGTTGTTTGCATACTGTCAATGGCCCATCAGTCTGGAATGTTACTGCACCCCACACCCATCACTTTGGAAAGGCAGTTTGAAAGCAAGAAAAGTAGCAACAATAAAATCCCTTTCACAGTTTATTGGTACATAGAATGAAAAATGAAAAACTGTGAGCAGTCACTATAGCAAGTGATAAATATGATGCAGTGCCTATGCAGAGTTAACGTAAATAAAATAATTAACTATTATTAACCTTCTGGGGACGAGGGCATCGTCGACGAGAAGGGTCTGGCTGCAGACATCCACTGAGACTCATGTCCACTGACAGGCAGGAAGTCCACTGTGAGCCCGGAAATGCCACTGAAGCTCGCATAGTTTGGTGACTCCAAAACAATACTTTACTCACGAGCGGTAGCAGCACGTCCATTGTTTAATCGCTGTTTCTGTGGTGTTGACCATGACATTGGCAAAGGAAAGTAGAATGGTAAGTACAGTTTTAATTGTTTAAATATGTTCAGTTCTTAGTTCTTCGGGAAGGATGGGAACTTCTTTCTTTGCTATGTTTAGAAGTGGAATGGTTTTTGTTCGTTATGTTTAGAAGTGTTGGAATGGTTTTTTGTTCGCTATAAAACACAGTTCATGCTTAGGTTGTTACTACTTTCAGTTAATAGTTTAACTTATTTTCATGTGCGGATTACTCTAATCAGATGAAAACACCATTCATGCCACTCAAATGCATATATACAGTAAGTGTAAGTTAGCCTGACTCAAATCGCTGTGTTGCTGAATTGTATTCAAATAATCTTCCTCCTTCAAAACCCATAAATGCATACACAATCATTTTCACGGTGTTTTGTTTTTGATTTTGACCAACAGATGCACTACGGAGCCCCTAAGGGGACAAAGGAGGAGAAAAAAAACGGCAGAAGAAGAAGAGAAAAAAAGAAGTCATGTTTTGCGTTATAACCCAAAACTTTTGCGTTATAATCCAAAACTTTTCCGTAGTAATGCAACAATAAAATCGGGTAACTAGTGTACTTTTGGTCATTCGAGTGCAACTTCCAAAGCCGCTGTTTGCATGATGTGGTTGATCCCCGCTTCGCTTATTAATCTAATTTAACGGTTAAAAAAACTTTAGAGTTCAGTGTGGTAAAATTTAATTGTTTAATTCATAATTAGTGATTTGTAAAGCAAGCCTTTGTAAAGTTTCAGTAACATTAATTGCTAATTAATGATAACCTCCAATCAGTTTTGGATCACTGCTGGTTGTGTATTTATTAAGCCAGATCATCTTTCTGGAGAATCCGTCAATGCACCCATTAATGCACACACCAAATGTTTTACGTTTGTCATAGGAATCTACATGCCAAATGAAGTTGGGCCCCTTGGAGAAGTAGCTGCGTCTCCTGAGACGTCTCGGTCATCTCGTTTCCACTCCTGCTGGATCAAGCTCTTTTAAAATCAAACGCACATCCTCTTTTCTCACATGAAGTCCATTTATTCTGCATTTTGCGTACATCCATCGATAACCATGAAGCTGCCCAGATTGCAAAAGCTGCTCGCGAATAAAGTTAATTACATCACCCAAGTCGGAATAATCCCCTTCCACATAAAATCAACTTAATCTGCCTCAGACTTATGTGAACATCATGCCTAGATCCGAGAACAAACTGAATGTCCTTATATTGTAGACCAAGATCAAAGTAAAATTCGATGAAACGCTCCATGTTTTCCTATCAATTATGTTCCTCACACTGATTACTCATATTTCCGTTTCAAAGTCACAATAGTTTTGTTACAGATCCAAACCAGAAGCAGGCAAAGGGAACCGTAAACATGAACAAATAAACGGGGTTTATTACGGGGTAACAAATCCAAAGTGCAATAACATTAATGACAGGACTGGGGAAATGTACTCAAACGCGGACTGAAATACACTTAACTAACAACAGCAACCGGAAACAGCTGGTAAACACGGGGAATCCACACGATGTTAACAAGGGGGCGTGGTCGACGAGCGGGCAGGACGAACAGAGCATGACAAGTTTTGCGTTATATCGCAAAAGTTTTGGGTTATAACGCAAAGGTTTTGGGTTATATCGGAAAAGTTTTGGGTTATAACGTATGTCATGCCCTGCTCATCCGATCCTCCCGTGTGCCACGCCCCCCTCGCTACCTCGTGTGGAATCCCCGTGTTGTCAGCTGTGTCTAGTCTTGTTCAATGTAGGCTGGTGTAGTTAAATGCTTCCCTGTTTGTCTTCCCCCAGTCCTGTCATTGACGTTGCTACCTGTTTTGCCCCGTGTGCATGACTATTTCCCCAGTAAAACCCTTTTTTTCCAAAATAAATCCCTTGCTTCCCCAACTCCCAGGACTCCCGCTCCTCTGTCTCCGCTCTGTGACCATTCGCCGTGTAACATTTAGCTGTATTTTATATGCAAAATGTATGGTATACATTATATTATATAATAAAATTATACAATCTTTAAGCTATGTTGTTTAATGTTTTTTTGTAACATTTTTATCACCATTTCCTTAGTTCATTATTGTTATAACCTTTTTTAATCACCATTTAAGCCGCTGAGACACAAATGGATACCAACATATGCTGCACTGTTACTGAGTGAATGAATGAATGAATGAATGAGGGTCTTACGGGGATGCTCGGGCTGCCAGACGCGTATGGGGCTATTGTTGTAGCAAAATTATTTGCAAATGTGTGTGGAGTTTTTTCAAAGCTCTGACTTTTTTCTCAAAATTCTGACTTTTTTCTAAAAATTCTTGGAAATTTATTTCACGTGGTATGGAATATTATTTAGTGTAGAATATAAGTAATAATAATAATAATACATTTTATTTATATAGCGCTTTTACATGAACTCAAAGACGCTTACAGAGAAAGTACAAAAAACACATAACACATTACACATTGGGAAGGTTAAATACCTTAGCAAAAAGAAAGGTTTTTAGCTTGGTTTTAAAGTCTGAAACAGTGGTCGATAAACGAATGGCAGTGGGGAGTGAGTTCCAAAGGCGGGGAGCTAAACGAGAGAATGCACGGTCACCATAACTATGTAATTTGGAAAGGGGGATGAGGATGCCAGTAGAGGAAGATCTAAGACTGCGGGGAGGTTGGTAGGGTAGAAGCAGTTCAGTAAGGTATGATGGGCCTTGGTTATTAAGAGCTTTGAATGTCAGGAGCAGCATTTTAAAGTGGATGCACTCTTTTATAGGGAGCCAGTGCAGGCTCTGCAGAACAGGTGTGATGTGTCAGTAGGAACGAGTGTGAGTAAGGAGGCGGCCAGCAGAATTCTGAACTATCTTAAGTTTATGGAGAGATTTAGCAGAGATACCAGCGAGTAATGAGTTGCAGTAGTCAAGACGGCTAGAGATAAAGGCATGAATGAGGGACTCGGCAGCAGAGTTTGAAAGGTATGGCATGATACGGTATTATGATATTATTAAATATTATGCCAAATATCCATGATGTAATCATTATGTAATCAAAACAATGTAATCAACTGAGTATGTATTTGCACCTTGTATTAGCCTTAGAGTTTTTGTTAGCTACTTTATGTTAGTCTTGAATCTATGAATATTCACTTTTATTAGTGTATACTTTATCACTATGTTAAAGGACAAATATATTATCAAGCCTCTAGTTAGTCAATGTGCAACAGGCTGAAGCTGCTAAGGTTTACTACTGAAGGAAGGGATTCGCCTGAGTTCACCAGAAGTTCACGGCTGAGCATTTTTTAAAAACCAAGTGGAGATGGTCGCGCCACCATTATGTTTGGCCGAGGGACCAAATAGTAAAAGAATCCAACCACAAACTTATCACCTAGGGGTGTGGATTAAGGGAGAAAAGAATGATTGTGAATGGTTGTGGGAATGATGATGCTCAAGTGACGAGATATTGTTGAATGATAAGAACTTGTATAAAAATTGGTGTAAAACAGTATTGGACACACTTGTAGGTGTCCAGCCTTGGTTGTAACTTCATTGTTGCAATAAAGACTGAATTTGGATCTACACGAGCGGCTCCTGATTTATGATTTGGCGGGGAAGGAAAAAACCACAACAGTGGCCCTAATCCTCTTCAGTACAAATCTCAGTACGCATTTAGCGATTATTTTACACGTTTACAAATCTGATTACGCACACACGGATTGAGATACAGGTACACAACTCTCCAACACACATTTGCAAATAATTTTACTAAAATAATAGCCCTATAAAGAGCCAACGATAGGGCAGATTCAGCTTCATCCACGGCTGCAGTTTTATAATAATGATTAATTCTTTATCAGTTGAGTAGGCAGTCCTTCAATACGGCCCGGGACACATTCGCGTTCACACTGCTCTAAGAATGTGGCTATATGCATCCCAAACCACCTCCGAATGTCGTTTGAGCGATCCGATCTCAATGTCCTCAATCCGTTTTGGATTCATCGCACCTGTATTTAGCGCTGTCCACTTGTGATCGGATCACCTAGGATGCATGTTAATACCAAATGTGAACAGGGCCCGAATCAGAAAATTGTATTAAACCCAGAGGAAATTTCTTATGTTACAACTACTAAGAAGACGGAAAAGGTGAAAAAATACAATAAAAACATTTTGTGTACCACAAATACAATAAACAATATAAAAACATATAGCTAAATAACATGGATTTAAATAGATTTAAATGGATTTCAATAGAATACTACAAGTGAAGATGAGTCAAGCAAAGATTATCTAAATCCATTTAATGCATATAATAGCATTATCTAGACCATGATGTGTACATAAGGAACATTGTACTGAGGTAAAATGGTATTACTCATAATAATATTGCACATAATGTGTATATTTAACCATTATAATATAGAGTCATTAAATGTATTACCAGGCATGTTATTCCAACGTTTTTCCTCTCTTGCAGTGAAGCACATTTACATCTAAACTACCATTAGCGTAGTTGTATATGCATATGCCCTGAAATCAATTAGCATTACATGCAGGGTATTCTCTGCTTTATTATTCTGTGAAATACCTCCAGGCCCACTGTGACGCTGTCCTGAAAAAGTGGTTATGAAAGATGGACAGGCCAGCAGACAGACATAACTTCAGAATAATCACAGGCTATTATGCCTACATGCAGTCAGGTGTTAAACATTTGTGAAAAACTGGGTAATTCTAAAGAGCTCCGTGAATTCATGAGTGGTACTGTCATAGGATGTCACCTTTGCAATAAGTCAGTTCATGAAATTTCTTCCTTGCTATATCTAGCAAGGAAGTCTTCCACTGTCAATTGTTAGTGGTATTATTTCAAAGTGAAAGAGTTTAGGAAAACAGAAACTGGCAGTCTGATGGATGACTCTGGGTTTGGCAGATGCCAGGAGATTGTTACCTGCCTGAA
Organism: Mormyrops attenuatus; assembly: GCA_026777985.1. Taxonomy (NCBI): domain Eukaryota; kingdom Metazoa; phylum Chordata; class Actinopteri; order Osteoglossiformes; family Mormyridae; genus Mormyrops; species Mormyrops attenuatus. The sequence continues at coordinate 16,432,263 of JAODKC010000047.1, read as the reverse complement.
TATATTGTGCCAACTGTAAAGTTTGGTGGAGGAGGGATAATGGTATGGGTTTGCTTTTCAGGGGTTGGGCTAGGCCCCTTAGTTCCAGTGAAGGAAACTCTTAATGCTTCTGCATACCGAGACATTTTGGACAATTGTATGCTTCCAATTTTGTGGCAAGAGTTTGGGGAAGGCTCACTGATAAAAATAAAAGTACAGAAGCTGTATGGGAAAAACTAGATGCTAAAAACTCAAATGGCCTAATTGTTCTTATTATAGAGCACCTAATGTAGCTGCAGAGGAAAGCAGAATGTTATATGACGATATCAGGATTATGAGTAATAAAAATGATGTGGTGGTTATGGGTGATTTTAATTTACCTGGGATACAGTGGCTCTTCTCTAAACTGGAGATGGTGGAATTAGTACAGGATTGTTTTTGTTTTTTAATACTCCTGAAGGCGGGAGCCGCAGGGGCCACAGGAGACCATGAGGACGGAGCCAGAGGGGACACTGAAGGGGGCAAAGAGGAAGGCGGAGGGACTGCAGGAGGAGGTGAGGAGGGAGGCAAAGGGAACATTGGAGAAGACGAGGAAGGAGTAGAAGCCACCGCAGGCGAAGGGGCAGCCACAGCCAGCTAAGGTGCAGGCGCCCAACAAGTTGGAACTGGGGGAACTACAGGCGACTGACGAAGCGTCGGAGGTGGGACTGCAGCCGGCCAACGAGTTACTGCAGGCGGGACCGCAGGTGACGGTTGAGCCGGAGCCAGGGGGATTGCAGGCGACCGCTGAGCAGGAGGCGGAGGACCCGCAGGCGACCACCAAGCCAAAGCCAGGGGGACCGAAGACCAGCCAGTGGGCTGGGCGGATGGGACCCAACCCCCATGCAGGTGTCCTCTCACTCTGTGGGACGCCGAGAGACAAGGTCCTGGCTGGGGGTCTGCCTCAGAGTGGCGGGGGAGGCGTCACTCCAGAGAGAGTCACAGGGGATGTCTGAGTGATCCCTGAGGGGTTCCATTCGGGCTCCTCCTCCATCTCCACCAAGGGAGGAGGAGTGATGGTCCGACAGTCAGGGACCTCCTTGGGGACAGGGGCCGGGGGCACGGGAGCAAGAACCAGGGAAACAGGGACCTCCTCGGGGACAGCAGCAGGAACCACCGGGACAGGAACCACAGGGGGCGGAGTAGGAACCGCCAAGACAGGAATCACGGGGACAACGTTAATGACCAGACTGGGGAAACATACTCTAACGCGGACTGAAATACACAGGACTAATGAAAACAACTCAAAACAGCTGATGACATCGGGATTCCACACGAGGTAGCAAGGGTGGCGTGGCACACAGGAGGATCAGCATGAGCTGGGCATGATACTTCCAATATTTTAACTCCAAAAGAGCTCTAAAAGCTTAAATCACTAATCTGCAGGATAGTAAGAGCCTTATAATTGAAAATGAAATTGATATAGTAAATAAGTTTAATGATTATTTTACATGGGTGTTCACAGTAGAGGACACGAGTAACATACTACCATTTAGTACAAATACAGTGTCGTCTATGACCTATATATGTATAACTGAGGCTTTTGTGGTAGAAAGTCAAGCTAAACTCAAAATAAATAAACCGCAGGTCCCTGATGGCATCTTACCTGTAGTTTTAAAAGAGATGAGGGATATTATTAGCCAACCTTTAACTTTACTATTTCAGAAATCCTTATCTGCAAGTATGGTACCTTCTGATTGGAAGCATGCTAATGATTATTAAAAAATGATTCAAAAAATGGGATAGAAGTAATCCACCAAACTATAGGCTAATCAGTTTAACTTCCATAACTGGAAAAGTTATGGAAGCTATGATCCAAGTGAAAATGGTAGATTATCTGGATTCAAATAACATTCTGAGGGACAGCAAACAGATTTAGGAGCGGTAGATCCTGGTTAACTAATCTACTTGAGTTCTTTGAGGAAGCTACAAGAGAAATTGATCACAAAAAGGCCTATGATGTGATCTACTTAGATCTCCAGAAAGCCTTTGATGGGAAGCTGAGTGTATGACATGCAAAGCAGGAGCATTTGTGTCAGTGTCAAATATAGGTGCCAAAGATCTGGAAGCCCACATGAGTTCTGCAAAACATAAAACTGCAGCGAGGGGAGAGAGCTCATCGAGTAAATTAACAGAGTATTTCTTGAGTAAAACAGACAGTGCTGTTACTGCTGCAGAGGGTCCCTTTGCTTTCCATACGGTAAAGCACCACAGTAGCTACAGGGCAATGGACTGCACATCTGGCTTATTAAGAAAGGCGACAGCCTTTTTATTTATTTATTTTTGTGGGGGATTAAAAGAAAAATAAATAAAAATATAATTGCAAAAAAAGGACGTTGCTGCCTTGGAAAGGGTTCAACGTAGGGCTACAAGAATGATTCCTGGTGATAGAGGAATGTTTTATGAGGAGAGGTTAGCTGAGCTGAATCTGTTCAGCCTCGAGCAAAGGAGACTAAGGGGGGACATGATCCAGGTATATAAGATTCTAACAGGTCTCGATGCTGTTCAGCCAAAGATTTTTCAAAGCTACTTCAATATTAGGTTAAATACTACAACTCGTGGCCATAAGTGGAAATTAGCTGGAGAACATTTTGAAATGGATTTGAGAAAGCACTTCTTTACACAGTGTGTAGTTAGAGTATGGAATAGTCTTCCTGTTAGTGTAGTGCAAGCTAAAACCCTGGGTTCCTTTAAATGAGAGCTAGATAAGATTTTAACAACTATGAGCTATTAGTTGAGTTCTCCCCAAATGAGCTTCATGGGCGGAATGGCCTCTTCTCATTTGTAAGTTTCTTATGTTCTTAAGGCCCTTTTCCGTTCCGGTATGACTGTGCCCCAGTGCACAAAGCAAGGTCCATAAAGATATGGTTAGATGAGTCTGATGTGGAAGAACCTGGCTGGCCCATACAGAGCCCTGGTCTAAACCCCACTGAACACCTTTGGGTTGAACTAGAACAGAGATTGTGAGCGAGGCCTTCATGTCCAACATCAGTACCTGACCTCAGATATGTTCTTCTTGATGAATGGGCAAAAATTCCCATAGAAGCATTACATAATCTTATGGAAAGCCTTCCCAGAAGACTGGCAGCTGTTAAAATAATAATAGATATGTTATTGATCCCCAAGTGGAAATTCTCTTTATGCTTCCCCCAACTTGCTCTCTTTTGGTGAGAGCAAGATGGCTGTAAAGGGCCGCCACCTGTTGTGGCACCCAGGGAGCTGGGGGTTAAGTGCCTTGCTGAAGGACCCAGTGACATGGCAGGGCAGTTCAAACCGGCAACCTTCTGATCACAAGCACAGAGGCTTTGCCCACTGAGCCACATGCTGCCCCTGCAACCAACGCCATATTGATTACTATGTATTTAGAATGGTACGTCATAAAAGTTCCTTTGGGTGTAATGGCCAGATGTCCCAACAATTTTGTCCATACAATTTATCTTAAAGGAAAAATAATAGAAATGATCTATGTACGCATATATTAATCAAAGCCCTGTGGAAATAAGTTTATCCCTCAGGATTTGTAAAGTTCATTTGTGCTTTTCTCTATGGATGTTATTATATGATCATTTCACTTCTGGGCAATATTTTCATGCTATGTATTTTTTCTTGTGTTTTCCATTGTTCCACCTTCTAACCTATCATGCAGGTAAGGGTCAGCAGGAGCCAATCCCTGGCAACAGAGGTTACAAAGCTGGGGTACAGCCTTGATGGGATGCAAGTCCATTAAATGGCACATCCACACATTATAGACAATTTATAGACACTTAGTTCAAGTGCATGTTTGAAGTGTGGCAGGAAATTACAGTGCACCAGGAGGACAACTGCACTTCCCGGGGAGAACATGCGAATTGTTAAGTTATTTTTCGCACAACTATGAAGGCGTGAAGGAGGCACGTTTGGTAAAATATTAGCCCTTTAAAAGGTCTGGCAACGCCAGATGCCGCGGGGCCATCAGAGACCAAAAATCCAGGGCCGACATTTATTCCCAGTCAGACCCTTGTATGAGGCAATAGTACTACCCAATGAGCAACAGTGCTGATCTTCTCAAGTTATGGTTATTTGAACATTTAAAGAGAAATGTTACCGCCATCTACTGGAAAATTTAGAAGGTACATGTTATGTTCCGTGCGGCGGATCAAGTAAAGGACTCAGACGAGACGGCTAAACTTGAACTGGAGCTTACTGCACCGCGTGCTTCATGATAGCAGTACACGTAAGCAACATACAACTTCCGATCCGATAGGGGCGATATTCACTCAATCGTCACCAATTACTCAGTAACACAACAGTACACACATTCACATGTTTTTTAAAAAAAAATCATCTAATTGTCAAAAAAAAAAAAAACAATTAGAAAAATCCATGAATCGTACGTATCATTTAAAGTATCTCTCGAGTTAAAGTAGCGTACCATTGAAAGCTATAAAACATTATAACTTTGTAATTTTATTCAGTGCATGAGATGGGTAAAACCCTATGAGTTCCTTATTTTAATTCAGAGCAATACGAAATATTTGATCTAAAATGTAATCTGAAACATATATGTTTGGTTACGATTTTTTTAGTGCGAGAAATTAAATTGATTTACAGTGTTGGTCAGAAGTTACTTTTCGTAATTACTGGCTCATTGTCTGAATCGTTAATGTATTGAAATAGAAAATACACATGTAATTATTTCGTTAGCTGTAGGTGGACGTTGACTGTCGTTTCCATTCACTGTCTCTTTAAATTTATCTCTCTCGTATTCCGTCCCCCCAACTTATTCTGGGTTCAAAGTTCAGCGGAAGTGAGCGCGCGTTCTGTATTTAAAGGCGCCAACTGAACGGGTGAAGGGATAGAGAAGCTTCTCTGCCATCTTTTCTTCCCGCGTAAGGAGGAAGCGGGGCGCAGCCGTGTGTTTTTAAGGTTTTAAGAGTGCCATAGGAAAGCACGCCTCGTGTTTGTTTTTTAGGCGGACATGCCAGAGGAGTCGGCCGCCCCCTTAAACACAGACAGGTGAGGCATGTGGGGGGGGGAGCGACGCGGGCTAGTTGAAGTTGGTCAGAATTGGCGCGCTAGGCTTTTTCTCGGACCGCGAGGCGAAACGAGTTACCGTGCGAGTGCCGGACGGCGGCTCTGCTTAGCACGACTCCGCAGCCAGATGCCCAAGTGTGTGCCCCGCTGCCTGGATCAGGGTGCTCGATCATTTTCCGTTTCGTCCTGCCGTTTTTACCCCTCTTTTCAGCCCGTTGCTGCCTTTTGAACTTAAATAAGTTCATTTTTAATGGCGCGCAGGGGGGGGACTCTTCTAAAGCGGCTTGCTGTAGCACGTTAGCGGGCTGCTTTTGTGAAGAAGGCGCTAACGTGTCAGGCTGTCAGCCGAAGTTACTGCCTGTGTACAAACTGCTGTTTCATCAATACTAATTCCAGTTAAAATATTGAAGAGTAGCTGTGAAGCTGCAGAGACGCGCTTTTGTAATTTTATTTTTTAAAAGTGCGGCTGATCGCAGACACTTGCATGGCCGGGGGTGGGACTTCATGACGCATGTCTGAGCAACGCAAACAAGAGTGCAAGCGCCTTTCTGAAAGCTGACTACAGTAAATCTTTTACAATTTCAGAAAGGTAGTGGCGTGTTGAGTCCACCCATATTCCTCGATATATTTAAGTCAGGAATTATTTGCAAATGTTTGTTTTCGCGGATTGCTTTTGATACTTTTTTTTTTTATTATTTTTTAAAGCATGGATGAAAAGCCTTGTTCTTCGTCGAGCGCCACCGAAAGGTGAGTTCCGATCAAAACTGAACCGTGCGCGATGTGAAATTGCAGCTGCTCCTTCCAGAAAGTTTTAATTATTGTAAATGTGGTAATGAGACCTTGAATGTGGGGTGACGTAATGGTGTGGGATTGATCACGTGATTCTTTGATTTCGACTTGCATGCGAAAGTTTTGCTCTGGGATGCGGCATCTAATTCTTTGCGGGGAAAATAAACAATTTTATTCCTTTTATAGTTGGCTTTAAACGTTACAGCAGATGGCTCTTAAAGATTTGATTTAAAATGACTGCTTCCAGTCCCAGGGCTGTTATGGAAGAAGCAAAGAAGTTGATCGGAACAGGAAACCGCCACATGGTTATGGGCGACGTGGTATCAGCTGTCGCCGTCTTCCAAGAGGCCTGTAGCATGCTGTGAGTAGCTTTCAACCTGCCCTGTACGCAGGGAATTGGTCTTGGTTACAGTATGCAGTGGTGCACCTTCTTTGAAATGGATGATTGTAGTGATGGGTTTTTCTTAAGTATGGCATGCAGAATAACTGCGGGATGAGTGCTGTCTGAGTGAGGGAAAGATGTTTGCAACTTTTTGTTCTTCAGAGCCAAGAAATATGGGGATACAGCTGATGAATGTGGGGAAGCTTTTTTTCTATGTGGAAAGGCTCTGCTAGATCTGGCAAGGTAAGGATGTGCCTGTGATGACCCTTTTGTTGCACACACAATTTATCCTTTTAGTTTATGTGCATATGGATGTGCACTACCCTTAATGGAGTACCACACTCCATATGCAGAATTATGACAAGTTAAAATGGCTTGCTCAAATGCATGCTAATCTTGGAATTCATGGTATTCTAACCTTCACATGAGTATTAACTGCTGTACTTGAGTACCAGTATAATTGGACAAAAACTTGCAAATGATAATCTATCATTCAGGAAATGACTAAAACAAGGTTTAATTTGCCAATGCGCTGTCCTGGACCTGTAGTAAGAGGCATGTTCTTGTCTGTAGTTATTTTTCAGATGAATGGGAATTTTATGTTCAATGTAACTAATGCCTTTTCTGTGGTTCAAGAATGGAGAATACTGTACTGGGAAATGCCCTGGATGGCGTCCCTGAGGAAGAGTCTGATGAAGCAGCGAAACAAGATGACTCAAAGATCGAGAGTGCAGACAACTTGGATGGTTGGTAGTAGTTTTTGCCTCTGCAACCCATTTGTTGGGCTAATTGGTTTGAGCCTGGTGTTCAACACGTGCTTCTCTGATTGAGGTGTCTCCTTAGAACAGTGATGTCCCAAGCTGAAATTAGATTGTAATTGGGGGGTGATCCAGGCTTTTTTTTTTTTTTTTTTTTTTTTTGGGGTGGAAAGAGTTAAATTTCCACAATTGGCCAAATTTAAAAAAGGGGCAAGTCGAAGGTTGTCTCGCATTGCAGTAAGCTTGAGTCTTCTGTGTGTATGTACATTTAAATATTAAGTAATATTGGTACTCGAAATCGGCAGATACCTTATTCGATCCATTCAGTTTCTGTATCAAGAGTGGAGAGGTTAACCCTATTGTAGAAACCTAGCTTTTTAGCTGGCCACTTCACTTTTATTCCTACAGGTATGAACTTGTTTCCTTGTGGGGTTAATGGTTTTAGTGGTGGACCACCGTCCTGCACTGTGGCGCAGCATCTCACTCCAGGTTCTGCTTTGTCATGACTTCAGAGGAAACCAGAGATGAGCTCCGAGTGCAAGTTTATGATGCCATGTCAGAAAAGGAGGTTGAGAAAGGGAAGGCAGAGGGCGATAAAGGGGAGACTGAAGCAGAGGTGGCTCAGGAACAGGACGGAGGAGTAGTGGCCTCTTCTGCCAAAGAAACTGGCACACCCCCTGTAGAGGATCTGTGTTCCTCTGAGAATAAAGATGTGGCAATGGAAGAAGGCAATGAGAAGACTTCAGAAGTAGGGGAGGGGGAGGAGTCAAAAGTGGGGGTTATGGGTATGAACACTACCGATGGAGGCAATATGGAGGCGGAAATAGAGAATACGGAGGAAGCTGGAGGTAAACTGGGTGGCTGGGTGCACATTTATACTGGAAAAGCACTCACTGGGATTGGGGTATTAATGTCTTTGCTGCACTTGTAGTTTCTGTGTATACTAGATTGGCTGAATGCTGTTTGGCCGTTAAGGGTGGCTATAATCATAACCTAATACATTGCTAGTCACTAATGTGGGCTGGTGTTACCTGAGCAACTGCACTTGAATGGAATCATTGTCTGGCCCACCATACATACAACACAAGCCTCGGTTGAGGTTTTTGTCACACATTGTGATTGGAGGGATTGTACCCCACATAGGTACTTCCAATTTGAGCTCTAACCTTGGATTGGTCTTCTGGCTATAGAACCAACTTAGTTTTGTCCCAGGCAAGAATTTCTCAATTTTAAAGCTAATCATAGAGATGCTTCTACTTCAAACTGAAGGCCCCATTCATGGATCCTATGCTGGCCACTTTTCCTGCTGCCTGCTCTCAAAGGAGCAGCCATTTGAATGATTTAGTGAAACGTGCCAGGCGGAGTCTCTGCAGGCTGGAGTAGTGGGTGTATCGAAAGCTTGGGTGTCTTGAAAGGATGGTTAGTGGGCTTGTCGAAAGATGTGAAGTGTGTGGACCCATGCATGTAATCTCCTTTGCGCTTTCTGGAAGTATGCCAGTAAGTAACGAACATAGAAAATGTCTTTTGCCGTATGAAGTGGGCACTTAATTATGGAGGTCTGTTAAATAGTTACCTGACCTATGTCTGATAAATACCTGGCCATTGTCTGAAATGGATTGACTATTCAGCCAATATAAATGTTTGGCATGCCTGCTCTATTGCACACGCCTACTTTTCGACACACCCACTGCTCCATCCTACAAAGACGTTGCAAATTGACGGCTATCCCACAATATCATACTGAATGAGCACTTGTAGGTGCTGGCCTTCATATTCATCTCATCCTGGGAAAAGTCATCTAAATATCTTGGACTTTAATTTCAGATGATGGTGATGAAGAAGAGGAGGAAGTGGAGGAACAGGCTGCAGAGGGAAAGGTAAGACCCACTGCCCCAAATCCATCATTTGTTTTCCCCCTTAAAGAAAATGTGTGTGTATATAATTGAGTTCTTATCACCAAAACAGGAAAGTGATGAAGATGAAGAGGGAGAAGAGGTGGGCAATCTCCAGCTGGCTTGGGAGATGTTGGAGGTTGCCAAGGTTATTTACAAAAGGTGGGACATGGGGCACCTGCATGTTTCTGGAATATTACTACAGTCAATTGATGGGTAAAATGTCACTCGCATGCATTTACCTAAAAGGTGTGTAACTTATTTCTCCAAGGAAAGAAAGCAAAGAGGATCAGCTGCTGGCAGCACAAGCACACCTCAAGTTAGGAGAAGTTGGCACTGAATCTGGTTTGTGATGCTAGCCTTCTAGTTTAAGATTGTTTTTGTATGCTATCAGGGTCACTGGTTTTAAGTAATCCAGGGTTCCCGCAGTCATGGAAAAGTTTTGGAACTTTGAGAATTTTTCCAGACCCTGGATAAGTTTTGGATCTCTTGGATAGAGGGGGAAAAGTTTTGGAAAGTGGGCTTGTTTATCCGTTTCCGGCACTTTTCCTGCGCAGATTTCGCATATTTGAGCGCTGCTTTCTTGCTCGCTATTCCAGTTTTTTTTGCGCGCGTATTTGAAGTTTATAGATCAGTTTCCCGTTTTGACTCCTTTTGTCTCTACCAATCATAAGGTACGTAAAATTTTAATATTGGGATTAATTTTCTTGAGTGAACGCTATTTGCACATTGGTGAAAGTTGTCCACTGTCTTATTTGGTAAGCAGACTGACTGTTATCGTACTGAAAATTGTAGTATTACTATCTGAAACTGCATGAACATCAAATCAAAGCAAACTTGTGGGTTTTGGAAAATTTTCTTCTAGTGCAGGAAAAGTCATGGAAATTTATTCTGCCAGAATTGTGGGAACCCTGGTAATCCTAGGGGCTGTACTCTGTAAGGCAAGATGCATGTTTTGAGATGGCCTATCAAAGGGATGGTCAAAGGGATGAGCACTATTGTACTCAAGAACATTGAATACTGTCCTTCGTTGGTCAGTGAGATGGTGAGCTTATGGTCAGTCTTCGTTGTACCTTCCAGGGAATTATGGCCAGGCCCTTGAAGATTTCCAGGAGTGCCTTTCCATCCAGCTGAAGCACTTGGCTCCCCATAGCCGCCTTTTGGCTGAAACTCACTACCAGCTAGGCTTGACTTATGGCTATACCAGCCAGTACAGCAAGGCTATCCAGCACTTCAACAGCTCCATCCAGGTCATCGAAAGTCGTCTTGGTAAGTACCTGCCGTATGTGTGTGTGACTGCAGAATTTCATTTGACCAATGAGGGATCAACATTCCTCAATAATACTGGTTTTGAATCTTTGCAGATTTCTTGGACCTTTTTACTTATTAAAGCTCTCAAGTAAATTGAAAATGATATGCCTAGCAGATGAGGAAATATCAATCTGTGTTTTTAATATTAACTTTGAACATCTGTGCCAGACTGCAAGCCTAGACTTCTTGATACCTTGACCTTTTCAGAAATGCTCCAGGAGACCCTGGACAAAGCAGGGGGAGAAGAGGGAGCTGCTGAGGAGCATAAGGAGATGGAGGAGCTGAGGCAGCTGCTACCTGATATTAGGGAGAAAGTGGAGGATGCCAAGGAGAGCCAGAAGACTGCTGTGGTGGCATCAGAGGCCATCCAGCAGACTTTGGTATGCTCATGTTTTGGCTGTATGGGCACTGTGGTGTCTTGCTACCTTCCAAAATGGCAGACGTCATTCATTTTGGCTTCTGTTGATCCAAGTGGTTTTTCTTTCCTCCAGGCAGGGGGCTCATCTTCTGGCTTCTCAGCAGAAAATGGTGGAAGTTCATCTGAGGTGAGATGCCCTAAATCAAGGCTGGCTAATCTTATCTGCGAAGGGCCAGTGTGTACAGGTTTTCGCTGCAACTCCTGAATTAGCTCACTAATTAGAGGACTGATTGGATGAAGAGTCCTCACACCTGGGTTTGAACAGTTAACCTAAAGGTTACCCCAAAAACCTGCATACACACCAGCCCTTTGCGGATAAGATTGGCCACCCCTGTCCTAGAGTGACATTCCTTGAGGAATGCTGCACATTATGGGAAGTTCACCTTGTGCAATGGAACATCATTGATAGCTGGTATGCTGTTAATCGCATGTGTGTTGGTTCCCACCAGGTCCCTGTCTCTGATGGCGCGTCTACATCAAAGGCCATTTCTGATATTTCCCACCTGGTCAGGAAGAAGGTTGGTTAGTGATCCAGTACTGCTTCTGGAATGTACAGTCTCTGAATAATCTGACAAGATGTGTAGTAGGCTTTTGCCTTGAATGCAGCATGCGTCTTTTGCTATATTTTTGACATGAGCCCTCCGTCAACATAAACCTGTGGCAGTCTTGCTTCAAAGTCCAGTCATGGGAGGTTTCCACCTCTGCACTCTGGTCAATCCAAAATCTTGTCACCCAGCGGAAACCAGAAGACAGTCCGGTGAAGAATGGTGACTCGAAGAAGGCCAAGCAGGAGGCTTCTGTTAATGGCAACGGCGACTCCGTCCATAATGGCAGCGGGACACAGGAGGCAGAGGACGACAAGGTAGTGACTGGTTTTAGGGTGATCTAAATTTTGATTGATCTTGATTTAACTTGCCTTATTCCACCCCTTCAGCCTGCAGAGCCGGCAAACCCTTTGCAGACCTCTGCATGAGCCCTTACCCATGGACATCCCTTACCAGCACGACTCCTCTTCCATTTGATTCCTTTGTGTTGTAAATAAAACTTTTTTTTTTTTTTTTTTTTTTTGTAACTGTTCCTTTTTTTTGTAAAACTGTTGTATTTCATTAAAGATTATTTGCAAAACTTAATTTGTCAACTCCCATTGAATTTCCTGTGACATCCTGGTTGCTTTATTGGGGGGGGAATCCAGGTAGGAGGAACTCGATTACTTTGAACACCACCTGGGAGGAAATGATGGCTTATTTACATGTCAACATTAGTTGGCCCACCCTTGGCCGCCTCCTTGGTAGTTTGCAGTAATTTGCCATTTACCCATTTAATAGGGATCATGTGACTAGAACTGCACATTCAGATGTGGGCAGCCATTTTTTTTCTTTTCATTGATGCTGTGCCAGTTTCATGACACTTTTTTTTTTTTTTTTTTTTTTTTTTGTTAAACAGCTGGCAAATGAATTGGGGTCTGGTTGTCTCCCATTGTCCTTTGGAATGGGTTTTGCTGAAGGAGTTTTGTTTGGATTTATTTTACTTTTTTTGACCAGAAATAATGCAGCTTTTAAAACTGACATTTGGTGAAAACATATGCAAGACATTGGTGCTTTAAGAGCTGTGGAACAGGGCAAAAGCCAAGATGTTCTCTAGGAAGGAGTTCAACTGAAAATCGGCAACAACCAAAAGATTAACACAATGTCCAAGTTGAACACAGCAACTGATCTTCCAGATTTTAAAAGCTCAACCTCATCAGTTTCATTTTAAAATGTCAGGGCAAAAATAACCTGGAAAAATATATATATATATGGAAATTGTTCTATTTACCATCTGCACATGATCCATTTTGGGATGTATACAAACTGATTTTAGCAACAGGCACTTTGGGTTTAGAGTACAATCAGGGATACTGATGTCAATATTTGAACTGCAGGTTAGCTGACAAACTCAAGGAAGCATTTTAACACCATCAGGGAAACAGGTTATTGCCTTTAAAACGTGTGCAAAATCTCCCTGCCCAGTTTGAGTCACAAAGACAATTTACTGTTTCACTAATGAGATTAATTAGAAGGCATTTCATAATTTTTAGTAATTTGTATACCAGCTATCATTTACTGGCTGCTTTGAGTCAAAATAAAACCATCCTCTTACATGACATGAAGTTACACAACTCTTGGTCACTGAAGCAGTATCTGTGTAGAAGATAGTGGGTGTGAGCCAGGCCTAGGAGTCAACAGTGGCACCATCATTATTTTTGCATTATTTACCATTTTAGCACAAATGACCTGGCTCATTATGAAGAATTTTCAAAAGATAAACAATGAGGCAGAGAGATAAGGCAGTGATTTTGGAAACAAAAATGTCCAAATAAGGGGTACAGAGGAGAGACCCCACACACTTTGTTGACGGTGGTAGGAATACAGGTATGACCTGGTCACAGTAAATCGCTGACTAGAAACACAAATCTACCCTGACAGCATTTTATTTGAAGTGGAGCTGATCATGGTTCCAGACAAAACCGGCTTCACTCATTTATTACATGGATTGTTCCAGGCTTTCCATGTCCTTGTCACACGCACACCCTCCCTGTTGTGACATCATGACCATCCCCCCGCCCCGAGCCCCTCACGGCCAGTTCTGCCTGAAGATGTATCACTTCATCAGGAACTCAACCTTTTTACGGTTAATCTCTTCATCATTATAAGTTAGTCTTTTTTTTCTCTCCGTTTTATCATTCAAAGCAAAATCTTATGTGCATCACCCTTCCTTCTGCCAAACACAGTCCCAAAAAGCAGGAAGATGGAGATGACGGGCAGCCGGAAGAAACAAAACATTGCTACAGAAGCTGACATTTCCTTCTTCGATGGGATATGACTGTTTGTTTCCCTTGTGCAAGAAAAAAAAAACTTAGGAAAGAGTGAGAGGAATCTCAGGTATTCTCGTCGTCTGAGGTCTGGCTACTGCTTGTTTCGGAGCTCTCGTCTACACCCACGTCCACCGTGTGCCTCCAGGGCGCGTACTGCAGGGTGACGCCCCTTGTCTTCAGAAGCAGGCCATTCCTTCCAAAGCTGTTCTTCTTTAGCTGGGGGTGGGGGGGACAAGGCTCAGTGACAGACTTACATTTATATTAAATGTAGCAGACACTTTTGTCCAAAGCAAATACGTACAAATGAAGCAGATAATTCATCATAAGCATAATCACTGTCAAAGAATAAAGTAGGTACAACTGTTGTTGTTGAAATTTCAATAAACGAATAGTAACAAGTACAATTTAGCACTGAAGTAAGAGCTACACAGTACACAAACACAACAAAGAATACAATAATCCATCAAGGAGAAGAACATTCAGGATATGCAGGAGACCAGGTGAGGCGAGAGCAAATAAACAGTGAAGAAATTCTGACCAGTTCACTTTTAGTCTGAAATTCCTTCAGCTCATCTTCAGTCAGGGGTTGGAAGCTCTCGTCATTCTCCGGATGTTCCTGCCAGCCCATCGCCCTCAGCAACCTAGAGGAGAAGGCAGACGCATCTCGCTACGCCGGCTGCACTTTCCCCTGGTTGGCATGGTAAACCGGGCGTCAGTATAAACCTCCGGAGTGAATAAAACTTCTAAACTCACTTTTGATAAAGAACCCAAAAAGTAATACAGTGGTACTTCATTATATGTCCGCTCTGGAATAAGTCCAACTTGGTATATGTCCTGTTTGGAATGGGGGTCTGGCCATAATTCAACCACCTTTCTTGGCCAATCTATGGAATACTTTGATGCATAGGAAGGGGCACCGTCCTGCATGCATATCATGGAGAGGG
>JAODKC010000047.1:16373295-16396713 GCA_026777985.1 Mormyrops attenuatus | reverse complement strand
CCCCCCCCGCCCCGCGCCCCCCCCCCGCCGGCGCCGGGCGGGGGCGGGGGCCGGCGGCGCGCGGCCCGCCCCCCCCCCCCCCCCCCCCCCCCCCCCCCCATGGGGTTTTACTACATTGTTGGGACTGAATACCCTCGCTATGAGGTGAACCCTCTTTTGGGGTCATTTTTCAGGTCCTTCACAATTTTATATAAAAGAAAAAAAAATCAATGAATCTAATCATTCAATTATCCATCCATGTTCTGTAACTGCATGCTCTTTTCAGGGTCATGGGGTGAATGTATTAAAAAAAAATTTAAAATGCCAAAAGTTTTGCATTTTATTTGGCTACTCACTTGAGGTTTGGTTTGGTGTCACAGGAGAACTGGAAGGTGACATGGAGAAGAGTGGCAGCCATATCATCCAGAGAGATCTGACTTCTGACACAAGTTCTGTGTGGACAGAGTTTCATTGGTCGCTGTTACTGGGAGGCTCAGTGGATGGACATGGAGCCCTGATAGAAGAGACTTATAAAGAAACTGGTAGGAAAGGAGGAAGTCATGATTGTAAGCTCAATCACAAGCCATGGATACTGTGCTTCTCTCCACATGGTTACTACATTAATCATACATGTAATCATAAATGGACTGGCTGTCCCATATGGCCCTCAGGTTCCCACAGAGTAGGACTGGGCGGCTGGTGTTTTGTCATTCTCCTCTGATGGGCTGACCCTCCTATACAGATTCACCACCTCATTCACTGAACCCCTCTATCCAGCTTCTTGGTTTGCTAAAAAAGGGTCAGTATCCAATGGAATGCAGGGATAGCTAACTGTTTAATAATTACAATTTAAATAATAATAATTTTATTTATTGTTTAATAATTATTATTTAAAAATATTACAATATAATTCCATCCATCCATTGTCTGCCTTTTATTTGGGGCCGGGTGAGGGGCAGCAGTCTAAACAGGGGTGCCCAGGCCTCCCTCCATCTCCTCCAGGGGAATATCAAGGCGCTCCCAGACCAGCCACGAGATATAATCTCTCTGGCGTGTCTGGTCCAATCCCACAGGGAAGCTACAGTAGCATAAATTGCTGAAAAAGTTAATGCTGGTTATCACAGAAAGGTGTCAGAGAACACATTGCATTGCAGTTTGATGTGTATGTGGCTTCATAACCACAGTCTGATCTGAGTGCCAGAATGGGCATGTGAGCATCAGAACTAGACCATGGAGCAATGGAAGAAGATAGCCAGGTCTGATTAATCATGTTTTGTGTTACATCATGTGGACGGTGGGGTGCGTGTGCAGTATTTACCTGGGAAAGAGATGTCAGCAGGATGCATTATGGGAAGAAGGCAAGCCAACAGAGCAGTGTGATGCTCTGGGTAATGTTCTGCTGGGAACCTTTGGGTCCTAGCATTCATACGGATGGTCGTACCACCTACCTAAACCCAAGTACAGCTCTTCATGGCAACAGTATTCACCGATGGCAGAGGCCTCTTTCAACAGGATCATGCACCCTGCCACACTGCAAAAATTGTTCAGGAAAGGCTTGAGGAGTATGAAAAAGAATTCAAGGTGTTGACTTGGCCTTCAAATTCCCCAGGTCTCAATCCAATCAAGCGTCTGTGGGATGTGCTGGACAAATAATTCTGATCCTTGGAGACTCCATCTCGCAACTTACAGGACTTAAAGGATCTGTTGCTAATGTCTTGGTGCCAGATACCCCAGGACACCTTCAGAGGTCTTCACCGCTCAGAGCAGTTTTGGCGGCATGAGGGTAACCTACACAATATCAGGCAGGTGGATTTAATGTTATGGTTGATCGGGATATAGCCTAATTCATAAGAACAACATAAGTAAAATATATTTAAATTAACTGGTGAACTGAAAATACAGTTTAAATCTGACTTGAAATAGAAGCTCTGTTTTACCGTCCACCAAACAAGGAAAACCAACTTTTTCAAGAAACATGTATTATTAATGAAAGTTGAAAAAAAAATAAAGACTGTAGCCATATGTCCACATTCTAGCAGGGCTGGAAAGTTCCTGCTGTTTCACTACGGGCGCAGTGTCTTCTAATCTGCTGATTTCCTACGTTTGCCGTTTTGGATTGAACATTGTCATTCATTACAGCATGTTTTCTCTGCAAAACAAACCGAATATAAAACCTCGCTTTAAAATGGAAGAACATGCAATTATAGACTGAGAACATCTGGCTATATATTAACTATATTCTTCAAAAAGGCAAAACTAAAATAAGTTTAAACATCACTGATGGGGAAAACCGATATTTAAAATTTAATACTTTCAAATTACTAATACTACTATTTTAAAATGCTATTTAGTTCTATATGTGATTTGAGATCCAGCCTTCATGTAAGGTGGGTTAGATGGACAAACGTAGCTAGCTAGGCACTTACCTCTAAGCGATTCTTCAAATTCAAAGTTGAGTCTTTTGATCCAGACAGGACTTCTGTAGCTGTGAAGCATAGCTGATACCTGACATAAATGTTTTTGCCTTTGAATTCGGTGCCACTTTACAATAAGGGTACCCGTATAAAGGGATTATAGATGGTTTATAAGCAGGTTATTAATTAGGCTGTAACACTTTATAAATCATCACTTTATAAACCCTTATCAGTGTGCCTAGTTCAGTATCTCGATACATCACAAACCCCTTCCTACTAGAATTTATGCAAACACATGAAACCATATTCATCCATTCATCTTCTAGACAGCTATCTCAGGCAGCATAAAGTTAAAAAGCAGGCAATCCCCCTGACTGGATGCCAGTCCCTCGGAAGGTGTACGTGATTGTAAGATCTTGACGTCTGAAACAAAGGACTAATTCTGCTCAGTGGCCACGACATGGAGCCATACAGCAAGTTTTAAAAAAATCTACATGGCTTAGTAGACTAGTGAGCTACGTAATGTTATAACATATAATTCAAAGGTCTTTTCAGGAAAGTTTAACGTAATTATATTCGGGCCAAAGAAACTGGTAAGATAATTAGGTATAATATACCTTTTTTAAACAATTATTAAAGATCGTTAGTAAACATTTCAAACGGAGCATGAAACTCTGCTACCAGGAATTTATGAAACGTTATGAATGGTGGCCATTTAAACTTTATTGTGTTAGGTCGGCATTAACAGAAATTCTTTGATATCGTTTTTGAAAGTTACAGTCTGCGGTATTCATATTGTCTTTCTTGCTTTAAATATAGGCCTATTAATATATCGTTTAGAGATATTTTCATTATATATACATTACATTAATATAAATGTAGAACTTGGGCTGATTTAATACAAAGTGTCGTGAAAGGACATGTTTGTGTAATTTTAAGAGACTAGTAATACATGTTTATGAAGAATTTGATGTCCTTCAAAACCGTATAAAGGGCAGCAAAGATTAATAAGCTAACGACTGCAAAAGAATCTAATATTTTTCGGGGGGCGTTTTCGTGAGTAATGCGACACCTGTGACCGTGTGTCCTGACAGTGGACTATATCTTCTGTCGAGTAATGAGAGACCGATATTTGATACGCAGCTCTTTCCTTCCTTCATAACAGAAACAGGCAAACATGTACTTTTATTACATTATCAACATACCTCCCGCTCTCTGTGCTGCTTTTCTAAATTATAATCTCATTGCATTTTGCGAAAATATTTTATGTGATCATGTTTACAAACATAGCAACGTTATTGGTATATTTGTGTTCTTATCACAGTGATGGATGTTTTTTTTTGGTTGGTAATATGCTAAAGATATTTATAAACAATGTGACAGCATTATTATCACTGTGTTCCTACCAGGGGAGTTTCTAGCTATTGAAAACATCAGAGGCAAAGCCAAGTTTACCAGGGCCTTGACTTTTTTTATTTTCGAAGGGACATTGGCATCGGGTCTAAAATACTCGGGGCTATAGGGTTAAAATACATGGGCTATAGCCCCGAATTATCGGACCTAACGACGCCCGTGGTTCCCACATATAATTGGGTTCGTTGTATTAAAATTTAAGTTTTTTGAAAGGTTTTGATTTGTGCGTTTTATTTTTAATCATATACTTCTAGTCTTATAATTCGTATACAAATGAATTGTGTTCATAGATATATGCCTATACATAGATATTTATTATTCTTAAAAATACTGTAAACCATATAAACAGTATAGAGAAACATGTTTATCATTCATTATTATATGTTTTGATACCATAGATATTGACATATTTTTAGATGTTATTTGAAAATATTACTGATTTATACTCTAAATAGTATTTTATGTCCAGTTACCATATTTACAACCCCATTTCCAAAAAAGTTGGGACGCTGTGCAAAATGTAAATAAAAACAGAATGCAATGATTTACAAATCATATAAACCCATATTTAATTGAAAATAGAACATAGATGACATATCGAACGTGGAAGCAGAAATGTTTTTCTTTTATGGCAAATATATGCTCAGTTTGGTGTGCTCTGCAATGGGTTGGCACCCCATCCTGGGTTAATTCCCTACCTTGTGCCCGTAGACTCCAAGATAGACTCGGGACCCCCTGCGACCCTGAATAGGTCAAGTAGTTACAGACACTGGATATGCTCAATTCGAACTTGATACCAGCAACACCTTTTTAAACCGTTTGGACAGGGGCATGTTTACCACTGTGTGTCATTGTCTCTTGAACAACACTCTGTAAACTTTCCGGAACTGAGGAGACCAGTTGCTAGAGTTCTGAAAGTGAAATGTTGTCCCATTTTTGCCTGATACAGGATTTCAACTGCTCAATAGTTCAAGGTCTCCTTTATTGTATTTTTCGTTTCATGGTGCACCAAATGTTTCTAGTGGGTGGCAGGTCTGGACTGCAAACAAACCAATCTATCACCTGGACTCTTTTACCATGGAGCCATGCTGTTCTAATATGCATTGACTGTGGTTTGGTGTTGTCTTGCCAAAATATACAAGGCCCTGAAAAAGACATTGTCTGGATGGCAGCATATGTTTCTCCAAAACCTGTATATATCATTCAGCATTAACAATGCCTTCCCAGATGTGCAAGCTACCCAAGCCATGGGCACTAATGCACCCCCATACCATCACAGATGCTGGTTTTGAACTGTCCGCTGATAACAAGCTGGATGATCCCTCTGCTCTTTAGCCTGAAGGATGTGGCATCCATGATTTCCAATTTTGATTCGTCAGACCACAGGACAATTTCCATTTTGCCTCAGACCATCTTAAATGAGCTTGGGCACACAGAAGTTGGAGCCATTTCTGGATAAAGTTTAGATAAGGTTTCTTCTTTGCATGTAGAGTTTCATCCTGCATTGTGGATATGGTGATGGACTGTTTACGGACAATGGTTTTATGAAGTGTTCCTAAGCCCATGCAGTGATTTCCATTATAGAAATGTGTCTGTTTTTAATGCAGTACCGCCTGAGGACCCAAAGATCACGGCTATCCAATTTTGGTCTTTGGCCTTGTCCTTGCGTACAGAGATTTCTTCAGATTCAATCAATCTTCGAATGATATTATGTATCGTAGATGATGAAATTACCAAATTCTTTGCAATATTACAGTGAGGAGCATTATTCTTAGATCGCCACACCATTTGCCCATGCAGTCTTTCACAGAGTGATGACCCTCTCCCCATCTTCACTGCACACAGTCTTTCACAGAGTGATGACCCTCTCCCTATCTTCACTGCACAGAGACTTTGCCTCTCTGGGAGGCTCTTTTTATATCCAATAATCTTACCGACCTGTTACCAATTAAACTAATTAGTTGTGAGATATTTAACCAGGTGTTTTGTTTTAGCATCACACAACTTCTCCAGTCTCTTGTTGCCCTTGTCCCAATTTTTTTGAAATGTGTTACTGGCATCAAATTCAAATTGAGCATATATTTGTAGGGTGACCAGATAATCCATGTCAGGGAGGACACTCTGAGCTAGGACAGGAATTGTAAATTACCATTTCGATTAAAAGGACCCGGATTTCACTTTAGCACTGAGTTCTTGCTGTGTGCTTATTGGTCAGTCTCCTATAATCATGAATGTGTCACTAATGTTAATGTGAAACAGCTGGATGAGTCTTTCAATCAAGGAAACAAACCAGTCAAAGCGCAAGAAGAGCTGAACTATTTAGCCGAGCACAGGAGCCTTTCAGTTTGAAAGTAGTGTGTAAAACCCGAAGTAGCTCAAAGTGTCCTCCATGACATGGATTATCTGGTCACCCTAATATTTGTCAAAAAACAAAGCTTTCAGTTCCAACATTTGATATGATATCTTTGTTCTTTTTACAATGAAATATGGGTTTATATGGTTTGCAAATCATTGAATTCTGTTATTATTTACATTTTACACAGCGGTCCAACTTTTTTGAAAACGGGGTTGTAACTTTCCGTTTATATCCTAAGTGCATGATCCTTCCCGCTCTACACGCCCATTTTCTGGCGGGATGACAAGACATTTCCGATAGTTACCATATATGGTTAGGTGCTCATTTTCCGGTATGATGTAATTCTTCTTTGCGGCAATAGTGTATTCAATAATTAAATCGGTGCGTCCAAGTTAATAACTGAATTTTATGATTGAATTAACAAAAATTGGATGTATATTGAAACATAAAATATGTTTTTTTCATATGTTTGTGCAACCGGGCGAGTGGCCTATATACATTTATTGTATATTTTAACATGGAATTATTTATGGATTTATTTGGACACTTCTATTTCTATTCAGGTGTAAATATTCAACGCCAAATCAGGCTCGAAATAAAGTTAGAAATACATGTTCGGTTATTAATATGCCAAAATTTGAAATTTCATTTTTTTCGTTTCTTAATTTTATACTCATAACCTACGTCTTTTAAGTAAGACCTCGTCTGTAATGCAGCTTGTGTTTTTAACCATGGCGTTGGAGTTAGGTGACATGAGGAGAGATTACGCCCTCTTCTGGTGAAAAATAAGATACGTCCCGCTTGAATGGCATTCATCTGAACTTTTCTGTACGTCTCAGTAAACGATGTTGTATACTAGTTTACGAATGCTTGGCTACTAAGCTTTAATACTCTAAAAAACTCGACTGAATGTGTACAAACGTCTTTATTTATTTATTGGACGTTGAGCGTGCATCGTGTTGCTGAAATTCAAGAGTCTAACTAATGTTCTGTGTTTTATTTAATTCAACACATTTAATTAGCTATATATAATAACCTAGAAACATAAAGGGATTGACTGCTCTTGGCTTACACCCCACAGAAATACTTCAAGGGACGCAGTGTAGGTCTCTGAATAATATCGCAAGCTCAGTTTCATATAGGCCTACTAATGCAGACCTTAGCATAGGACTACCCAGAGAGCAAAAATGAAAATAAACCTTGTGCGATTTGCTTGTTGTCGTTTTATTTGCAATTTAAATATAATTAACTTCTGAAGTGCTCAGAAAACAAACATAAAAAATATTTTATTACAAATGGTAGACATAAGTACTCCAGGGTCCTTATTTACAAATGAGTTAAACCTCATTGAAAAATTAGAAAAGGCATAGCTTTGTAACGTATACAACAAATGCAATACAACTAGAGTGTATATACATTTTTACAAAAAAATGAGGATATCGAGCAAGTTCCTCCCACCAGTATATTCTGTCCTCACAGACCATTTCATGGTGCGACAACGGTGCACGTATTTCGTGTAATACTGAAAGATCAAAGTTAATAAGGTCCATGCAAAACTTATGTTCAAAAGTCTTATCGTAAGAACGCGAAACAAGACCTAAAGTTTTTTTTTCGTCCCTTTTGACACCGGCGCACCCTAGCCTTAAATGTCCCCCGCCCCCTTCGGGCGAGACGGAAACTCCCGTGAACACGGGAGGGGCAGACAGGCCTTTAGGTGGTCGCTCACGCCACTCATGTACTGCATTTCTGGCAGCCCACTTTCGGCTTACTTTTAGTCTTTTTCCAGGCTAATAATCTGTATTTCCTCGCTTTTCAGAAAGTCTGCAGCTGTTGTGTCAGCATGAGCTGGCAGCCGCTATTGACGTGATTCATGACCTTCTGCTTGAGCTGAGCGACCTGCTCCCGCAGCATATTCGCAGTAGATGCCAGTTCGGAATTCTGCGACTTCAGAGTTTTCACTTTCTCTTCCAGTCTGGAAATCCTCTCCAGTTTCCTCTTGCGGCACTTGGAGGCGGCCACCCTGTTCCTCATGCGCTTCCTCTCGGCTTTGATCCGCTCCTGGCTCTCCATATCGATAGGGGACAGAGGAGGGGTCTCGCCCGGCATTTCTGGGACAGTCTGCGGCTCTTCTTTAAGTGCTTGTAATCGTGGGTGCTGAATGGATAGCTGTGTGTTCATATGGTGCTGGGGCTGAGCGGCGGCGTAGCTGCCCAGAGTCGGGTTCCCGTTACTGTAGGTGGCTGCCGTCGCGGCAGTGATGCCCTGATTGAATGTACTGAGGTCTGTGTACTCCGGCGGATCGGCGCGAATGGGGCAACTGTACGGCGTGCTCCCCGCCAGTGATGATATTGCCGCCATATCGCTGGGCGCGCTTGTTTGCGGGGCAGAAGTGGCACTGACTCCATTCGGCATGTGCTGATGATGCAGCTCCGCAAGCGCCCTGACAAAACCCTCGGCGAAACCCTCCTGTTCATCTGTGACGTTCTTAGGGCAGAGGAACTGAGTGGGGGTCGGCGTTGTGGTGATCAGACCATTGCTGGACTGGATGATGAGCCTCTCTAGTTCGGGAGAGGCCAACTTCAGAAGCCCCACGTCCGGTGATGTGAGGATTTCATTTGCCTTCGCCCGCAGGTGAGGCTTTAGACTCCCAGTGGGGTCGGTGAGGTTGAGAGTCATGTTCTGCTTCAAGGCTTTGCGGTTGTATCCGTAGCTGACAGTGTCATGCTGAGAAAAGGCAGCATTCATCGAGTCGTCGTAGAAAGTTGTTTCCATTTTAGTAGACATAGAACAGCAACCAAAAATATTTAAAATGTCTGTTGTACGTGGATGGGGTTGTTTCCCCCTATTGCGTTTTCAGTCTGTAGAGTCTGGTCGACAGATTCTGGGGAAAAAAAAGTTAGGACTAAGTGAAAAACACGCATCAACTACAGAAAGAAGTTTCATCCAGACATCAACCTTATCTATTTAATCATTTGTTTTATTGGGATACCTGTGCGTATCCTTCCGTCACGGGGATCTTCAAACTTCAGGACGCTGATTCAACTCTAGAAAAGTCCAGCAACAAAGTTGTCATCGGCAATGTTAACAAAAGTTGGCTGTCTCGGTTACTTCTTGAGGAAGACTTAAAACACGTCTGTAGTCAGTGTCAGATAGGGCTTTCGACCAAGCTTCTTAAGATACTCGGTAAGTGCTAAATGTGAGTCTTGTTCTCCCCACTACTCTCACAAACCTTTTACTTTGCTACGATCGGTACACTGTGAAGTCTTACACCGTGGAAGCAAACCTTATCTGCTGCTGCCGCCCCAAAAATAGCGATGATGTCATATTCGAAGTCGCTTATTGGCTAAAAGCGATGTGCTGGGCGTTTCATTACGTTCGATTACGCCTGCGTTGCCCGGACGACCAACCAGAAGATTCTTCTTCTCGCAGTGGCTCATGGGATGAGGTAATGCTATAAATTGAAGAGCGGTGGCTTGTGGGATTACGTATTGTTTTTGAATATCTGGTTACCCGCTTAGCTTGTCGACCGGTGTATATGCTAGTTGGAGGATATTTGTTTTATTTCAGTTGTAGTCGATGGCAGGATGACATAGTGTAGACGCGAAACGGCTATTAAAACAGAAATCTCTATTGTGTTTTGTTTCATTTCACGTTCTAGCGTAAAATAATCGAATGAAAACCTTCCTAGCGTCCATACGTACTTAGGTCGATAATCTCGGTCAGTCGTCATATCTGGATTTATTATAACTGGTCGATAAACTGATCCCTGGTCCTAAATAGACCAGAAATATTTGTTTTGCGATAATCAGTATGGATCAGATATTACGTACCGTCGTATGAAAAATATTATCAGGACAACATTGTACATCGCAGAATGGTACTTAAACATTTTTTCGGGTTGTGTAAGTGGTAGGATTGCCCGGCCGCTGCACGTCCACTGTTCGGCATGTTAGATCAGTTCACGGGGGCTATGTGAGATACTGTTATTGCAAACTCCCCGAAAACTTGTGTGGGGGTGGGGGGGAGGGGGGGATCATCCGTATTCAAGCATGAGGTCAGCTGGTGCACAAACCAAACGTCACACACTTAAGGCTCGTTTCCTTACTACAGTATTTGAAACTAATATAATTCTATGCTTGAAAAAAAGTGCTTAGAGCTTTCGATGTGCATATTAATTTGAACATTAATGTTTGATCTTTTATTTTTCATTTCTCTCCTTCTTTGATCCCCCCTGCTTGGATATTGGAAAGTTCCCCCCATATGCCACTGTGTGCGTGTTAACAGACTAGGGGCTCGTGTAATACCCAGCAAGAGCAACTGTCACTGGGGAGGGTGGGAGGCTGTGTGTCAGAAAGTCGGCGGGCCGGCTTGTTGTCCATTTATGGGGAAGGGGGAGACGAGAGGGGGCTGCGCAGAAAGCCACATGAAACCCGAGCGGGACACCAAGCGACGTCCGCTAATAGAAGGACACTAATGTGACAGGATTGCTGGGAAACGAGGCGGCCTGTTGACGCCGTATTGTCAAGGACAATCGTGACGTTTTTAATGTATGAATTACACGTTTAAGAGAATTTATTAGCTATAAAATAATATTAAAGCTTTCTATAGTTAACCCAATTTGTTTAATAATAACTGTTTAGAACAGGGCTCAGATCATACAGTAATTAATGGCATTTATTGTTCACAATTGCTGAAGTTCTGTAGCATTCTCATTAATAACAAAAATCATAATCTCAAGAACCAAGGTCTAGCCTTTTACAAAGCGGCTCTTATTATTATTATTAGTAGTAGTAGTCGTAGTAGTAGTATTATTGGTATACCGTGTACAGAATTACTGGAAGAAGTAATCGATTTTATATCTCATTATGTCTGAGATTAGAATGTTATAGATGTTTATAATGCTTGAATTGGCCCAGTAAGTTAACTTGGACCAGCCTGTGTCTGAAAGGAAAAATTAAACAGGATGAGCTGCCTGGATTCCTTCCCTCCTGATCACCCTACAATAGGGTTTTTCCCACCAGTGAAAAAAAGAACAATTATAGGAAACTTGCCTTTGTGCCTTGAAGAGCTGGCAGATCAACAGGTGTCAGTCTATAGGTAAGATTGACATCCTAGCGATCTTGTCCCTCAGGTTAGCATTAAATCATCAGATGTGTTATGATCTTATAAGACAGCCGGCCAGGGAAGTGTTTACTTTCAAGGATGGGTCTGAAAAAATGCCAAACCTTAGCTAAATGAGTGACATCTCTGTGGATTTCTGAATTTCTTAATTTGTTAAGAAAAACTTAAATGTTTTATTTTGAGCTGTATGCCAGGTTGGTGCCTAGGCTGATTTAATTTCCTCTTGTGGATACTTTGCACTGATTCTCGCAGTACAGGCTGAATGCCTATAGAAAACTGTCTGATAGTCTCAGAGCTTATGTGGATTGAATGGAAAGGTGAAGCACGTATGGCGGTGCGACTGGGGTGGCCTGTTTACGGTACTGCTGTCAGGATATCCTCTTCCCGAGTCTCCAAAGCATCTTTCTGTGGGCTGTTTAGCCTGCCTCTTTCAAGATGACTCGAAAAAGCAGGAATTGTACCCCTGACGATCGCCGACTGCGGTGGGTCTGGTGGAAAATTTTTCCAATAACACCATTTATTGAGACCATCGTCCTATCACCATGGGTCTAAAATGGTAAAAACAGGATGTGATTTTATGCAAGCCGTGTTGTTTTTTTTTTATTAACTCTAAGTAGACTTTTGTATTCTTTATGGTTTTTGGACGCTGAAAGCACAACAGTTTGTGTTGTGTCCTCAGTTTTAATGCATATCAGATGTTTTCTGCATTAATTGTACATAGAGTCAGACATTTTGTTTTAGTGTAGATAATTATACTCAGTCTTTTAACATATTTGGCTAAGTAGATATTTAGCAGATACAAAGGCAGCAGAAATTGATTTTGAGCATGAGACAATAGATTTCTTTTAATACTCCTCAAATGATTGATGTCGGTATCTGACAGATTGCTGACGTGTTTCGTTTCTCTGGCCAAGTCAGAGTACTGTGGAATCTAAATCCCCAATTTGGTAACATTGTGCTCTGAGTGTTTGTGATCAACAGTGTGGCTCATTGATGTCCCGCATCTCACTAGGAATCTGGTGGTAGGGGTGGGGAATAATCTTCTGACTTATGGTTATGTTTCACCATACTGTTGGTGTTCGAAAAGCTTTGCACATGTTTATGACCATCCTTGGCCCCTGATGTGTAAATCTGTCCCTGAGCTCAACTGGGGGGCGAGTGACCTGCATTAAAAATACAGATGTGTGCTCATAAGAAAATGACAGATTTTTCCTTTTTCTTTAAGTTTCATGATAAATCTGATTAAACTCCCGAACAGTGTGTAACTTTTGCCAGATGGTTTGTGCGCTCGTGATACTCACTTTCTCTAACCCTGCTGGCAGTATTTAAATCTGCTTCTGTTTACTGTTAGTATATTGGTTTTGTTGTGGTGAAAGAGACTTAGAAGTTAGCTCTTCAAATGGCATTTTGGTCTGATAAACATTTAAGAAGAGGCTGTTTTATGTTTTCACTATGACATGTTCTTATGGTTTTGCATGTGCTTTTTGTATCGTTTGATCTGCTATTTCAAATCAACCCAGCGCACTTAATTACTAAAGCAAATAATTTTGACACTGGATTATTTGCTTGTACTTTTGTGTGGTTTATTCAGGTGGATATTGTACTGGAGTAATTGCTGAAGCAGATTCCCACCTGAGATTTGAGCCACCATTCTTCAGGTTGAAGGATGTGTTCAGGTAGGCCTTCTGTGAGTTTTTTTGGACCCACAATGTATGCTAATGCTAAAGATATTAATCGTACTTCATAGGGTTGCTCTTTGATGAACTGGAATTCCATATACGGTTTCAATGGCTTCATTGGCCTGGACTTCCTCCAGGTTCCCCATAATGTTTCATTGGATGAGCGGTTAGGGCAAAATGGATGGCTGGGTTTTTCATGGCCTAGCTTGATGTGAGACACTTTCATTTTCTCCCAGATGACTTGGCAAGAAATGAACACATCTTGCCATATACACAGCCATGAGAAAGGCACTCATGGAAGTTTTACTTACACAAAAATGTTCTGAGGGCAGGACAAAAAATGATTGGTTCAGACAGATAACCAATCAGAGTGTAGAGGAGGTGGGTCCAATCAACTAGAGGAAGTGGGACCAACAAATCAGATGTCTTTGTCCTGCCTCCTCTAGTTGCTTGAATCCACCGGATTCACTGGATTGGTTATCTCTCTGAACCAGTCATTTTTCAATCTGTCCTCAGAGCATTTTTGTGTAAGTAAAACTCCCACTCCCAGTGTTTGTTGCAGGGGCCGCAAGGTCGATCTCCTGCCCCTGTGTCTGGGGGTCTGATTGGAGCCGCAGAGAGGAGGTGTCTCTAAGGAATCTAGGAGCATTTCATATGGCCACCGTCGTTTTCATCTCCCAGCTGACACAATCCTGACCAGTATGTGGCCAGTACGTTTCCCTCACTGGAAAACAAAACCGTGCAGTACTACCATGCAAAATAATTTGAGACCTAATTGGTTACATAGCTTCTCTTCTTCCTACTCATCTTCCTCGTCTCTTGCATGTTTATGCATGCAGCTGGGTATTTAACTGTACCATTCAGGTGATGTAATATGTTTAAATTAAGCTCCTAGTGCAATTGTGCCAAAAATCAGCAATGATTAAAAATAATGTCAGGTATCTCCTGGGAACTTGACAGAATGCTTTGTGATCTTTATTTGTTTTACTACATTTTCAGACCTCCTGGGAATGCAGGTCTGCTCTCTTGTCATGCAGATGCGCCAGTGTTTTAACATTCAGACTAATTAGTGTACCTGTGCACGCTGAACTCCTGCCTGTTATATCTGCACTGATACAGGAAGCTGCTGATGTTCCTGCTTCATTTCATGTAGAGCCAGGTGCATGAGGCTTCAGTACATCTCTGGATGGCGTCCAGTCCAGCCATGCTTCCGCTGTGGTGCTGTCAGGAAGGCTGCGACGTGCGCAGTGGCCTGAGCGGCCTGCAGCATGGTGAACAGGCACGGGGATTATTTTGCCGTCGGGATGTTCCCACCCTACTCACCCAGCCCCCACCTTCTTTCCTGTTCTCTGTGCAACGCCTCATGTTGGTCGAAGTGGGGATGTCTGATACCTCTCTCCTGTGCCCCAATTCCCGTGCCGTCTCACCTTACTTCAGGTGGCGTCTACTCTCACATTTATGCCATGCCGTGGCTGTTTCTTGTCCCAGGCTGGCAAACGAACAAAGGATCATTGGCAACAGGGGTCCACCTGTCCCCCAGTGTCATTTTCTTGAACTTCTACACCCCTATACAGGGCCCTTCTAATGACCCCCGGGCCCACAGGTTGTGACATTATATGCAGTCTGTTGAACGGGAGAGGCGGTGTGGGGAGGGGGGACACATGTGGAGACAAACGATAAAGAAAAGCAGCCATCACGTCTGTTTGAAAAGCCGTGAGCTCATGACGCACAACCCTGGGTCTTTTCTTTGGCTTGGTGTCAGAAATCTCACCAGTTACACAAACGCCCTCTCCCTCGGGCGACTTGTTGTTTCAGGTGTTTGGGGGGGGGGCGTTGCGGGCGGGACAAGAGCCATTTTTATATATTGTTTTCTGGCTGAGCTTTCTGCCAGCGCATGTCGGAAACCTTGAGTGAGCCAAAGCGTCCTCTCGTATCCCTGATAATCTTCATCAGCACGCCCCGGTGCAGCATTTGCTAGGTGCCCGCTCTAGACGTGAGTCACAGAGTCGACGCGTAAATTAGCACGCCGCTCCGTAATTGGATGGTAATCTACAGTGATTCGTCAGATTCATTTATCTATGAGTCACTGGCCAAGTTCTTGATTTAACGACAACGAGCATCTAACCTTTCAAGAAACTTTTTATTTTACAGACAGACAGTTAATTTAAAATCTGCTTCCGTTGTCTGAAAGCTTAATGTTGCCATAGTTATGAAATGGACCTCACCTCTGAGGTGCTCTCATCTGACATCCATCTCTACATTGTGATATGTTGGTTCTTAAAAAGCTCTTATAATGAATTTAACCATTAAATGCAGTGTAATTTCTCACAGCTGATGTCGTCGTATCGGCCTTTATTTGTGCCGTTGACTGCCATTATTACTGACGACCAAGATTTATTTGTTTGAAATTTATTCCACAAAGATTAAAAAAAACCTCGTGTTTGACTCTGACCTCCTGTGCACCCTAATTTACTTTAAAACGGGCGGCATGACATCACGCTGGAAACCTTTGGACGGATCGATATTGCCGCCAGGCTTGTCACTGGTCAGACCGTGCCTCAAGTTATGGTAGTGGCTTTTGCCCACGACATGCGTAAAAATACAGAGGCATTGGATGGAGGATGGAGGCTCCCGGAAATTTTACAGAATTCTCCCGCTGGAATGGAGTTATTTCATACAGGGATCAGTATTCATCAGGGAATATATACTCAGTGACAAAAGAGTTAAGCACCCAGATGGAGTGGTGGAAATGAAAGGAACCTGCACATGGTGAAAGGTCATGTTACTGTATCGCGATGGCAGTTTGGGCACACTGCTGGTCCCATGTCAAGTCGGCCCATGGCTGTTGTAACTGGTCCTCAAGATCCTGCAGATTGACACTGGGTCTGAGTTGTCATGTAATTCGACTGTGACGTCTGCATGCCCCACATGCCGGGCAGTTGCACGATACAACCACACAACCTTATGCAAACCCACAATGTGACCCCTATCAAACTCCCTCAAGTGTCGGTAATTCTGTCTAATCATACTCTAATGCGTCTATGAAGCCTACTGTCTGCTGACTAGACGTGCCAGTTCCTTGTAGATCAAAACATTTACATGCCCATCCCTGGTCTGCACATGCACCAAATTACATCCAAATTGGACCATTACGTCTGGGTGCTACTACAACTTATCTTTGTCACTGAGTGTATATTTAAATAACATGCACCATCTCTGTGTTTCGGTAACTCTGGAGAGGGAAATCTGAGATGTATGGATGCCCCAGTGGCCTCGCGGGTTTAACGGTCGCCTACGGAGTATCGGCGTCGTTTCGACGGTAACATTTTAATTTTCATTGTAGCTACTCAGAATATGATGATTCTATGATTGTTCTGAAATGACTCAGTTCATGGGAAAGTAAGAAAGGGAAACTAAATAGTTTTCATCTCTATTTATGTTTTCACCCGTTGCCAAGCTAGGGTGCTGTCCTGATGTACAGAAACTACACTTATCAAGCATGCAAAAGCAGCACTTTGAGTCACTTTTGTCGCAGATTAAGGCCGGGCCTGCTTTGGCTGAAGCATGGAAAAGCATCCCAGCGATTTACTCTAAGAGTGAAAGTAAGAGCCGTTCAGACAAGGGTGGGCTTGCAGCGGCAGGTGGGTTAGGCTTAGGAACATTCTATGCAAGATTCTAACCTGGAACCTCCTCTTTAGCACCTTCTACCACCATTAAGGCATGCCTTTCCAATGTGGTGGAGGTGCTTGCGCTTGGTAAGGCTGGAGCCATCCCCCCCCCCCCCCAAGGCTCCCAGACACGCTATTATAAAGACTGAATCAGGCTCTTGCTTTGGAACTGGTTTCGATCACCCCCAGGCTCTGTGAGCGGGGGTACTCCTCTCTTTGTCTCTGGGCTCTTGGTGCGCCCCCCTGTTTGCGCAGGTGCTCGGCTGTGCTGTGTTTGCAGCCCTAGCGTGCTGCCGGCGGTCCCAGGGCACCCCCCGAAAGCCCTGTGGCTGCCGCCTTTCGGTTTTAGTTTCAGTGGTTAGGCCGCAGGCTCTCTCAGTGGCAGTGAGACACGTTAGTGTGTGTCTCTCAGGTTCAGTTGGGGACGCCGACCTGAATGTTAGTGTTCACTAGCCATTAGCTCAACGGGTGAGACTGTGCAGTATGTGGGTGGGCAGATTGGAAGTGGGGGGTCTTTAATGCATCGCCCTGACTTTACCACTTCACACAGTCAATATCGAGTGACTTAAGAGTGCTCTTTGGTGTACTACACGCTTCATGTGGGACCCAGCTGCTATATGGGGTTGGCTGGCACAGGCATGATCTTGAAAGGCTCTCCCAGACAGGCAGATACCTTACGCGTCATTCTCAAATAGACATTGACCTTATGCGTCATTCCCAGATAGACACTGACCCTACGCGTCATTCCTGGATGGGCACTGACCCTACGCGTCATTCCTGGATGGGCACTGACCCTACGCGTCATTCCCGGACGGGCACTGACCCTACGCATCATTCACGTTCAAACACACACAATTAACATGTGTTTGGCAAATCTCTTTTTAGTCGGTTCGAATCCTGTGGCCATGATCACATCAGTATGGGGTCATTGATCAAGACACCGAACCCCTGGATTCTGCTCCAGGGGATATAACACTGACCCTGGACTCTCTGTGTCTCATGGAAAGGCATGATGGGATATGTGAAAACCAAGGAATACCCATGTACTTGTGGTTGTAAAAATAAAACATCAATCACAACTTGATGAACATGTGTGTGTGTATATATACATACACACATGCACATACACATATGTATGTGTGTGTGTGTGTGTGTGTGTGTGTGTGTGTTTGCCTGGTAAATTGTGCCTGTGAGGAAATTTCAGCGAATGACACACCGTGATGGAGCACAGCAAGCAGCAAACGCTTGGCTTCTATCCTCAGCTGGACTGTGCTCGGGTGTCAGCCAATCCTTGCTCAGAGACTCTGAGCGAATCAGCTTTCAGCGCCAGGACTTGGCTGTCCCAAAGCACCACACATTGATTTGCGATCGGGTTGCACCCCAGAGTCCCACTCTAAACCTTGAGCCATTCCCTTAATCCACCCCCCAAGATGAGTTCACTAAAATGATCATTTGGGTGGGTGAAGGTTCTGTGTCCAGTCTCCGTTGATAGATAAGTGAAGCTCTTAGACTTGATCGCTGTAACATTTTATCTGAAGGGCTGGCCTCCACTCCATCCATTGCTGTTCTTGCACTGACCAGCTGCTGAATCTTGAAATAACCTCCTGATTAATGGACAATAACTCATGTGCTGAGTTCCCAGCACATTAACGTATTACACACCCTGCTCAATTCAATTTAGCTGAGGATCAATAGCCAGCAATTAGAAAAAAATAACTGTTTGTTGAAAAAATGTAGTTCCATGAAACATTTGGCAGCTCATATGAAGTTGCTCCTTTTGATGGGATAAATGTTCTAACGGAACTCCTTGTGGTTCTTGCTTCTCCTGCGTTGTCAGTTGGAGCTGATCAGCATCCTTAGACTCTCTTACCTCCAGATTGGATGGTCATGTTGTTCACATT
The DNA here is from genome assembly GCA_026777985.1 of Mormyrops attenuatus. Taxonomy (NCBI): domain Eukaryota; kingdom Metazoa; phylum Chordata; class Actinopteri; order Osteoglossiformes; family Mormyridae; genus Mormyrops; species Mormyrops attenuatus. Next base: position 16,378,182 of record JAODKC010000047.1, on the reverse strand, counting down.
TTCTCTCTCCTGTTTTTAGGTCTTTTGGCCCCATAAAATCGCTACACGTCCCTCCCCAGTGTGTTGTGCATAAACCAGGCGGGATGAGTAAGGCAGGCAGCGTAAGGGTGGTAAATAATTGAGTGCCGGTGACCTGTTCCCTGCTTTCCAGGTCAGCGCCTTGTATTTCTACCCGGGGGAGATTTGTGTTGCTTGTTTACAGCTCCTGTTTCGGAGGCGAGAGGGGGCCACTGCGCCTCCCACAGGTAAGTTGCAGCTTCGCTGTTCAGTCCTGAAACTCAAAGAGACATTTCCAAAGACTCAGTGATATGGATGGATGGATGGATGGAAGGATGGAGTGCTCTGTTGCTCACACTGGCCATCAAACTTGTTCCTGGCATTTTGTTGAGGGTAATTGTGCCTGTGACCTCTGTTTGTATGCTGTAGCAGAATAAATATGGCTCCTGAAACAGTATCCAGGCTATTGAGCAGTGAGAACAGCCAATGAGAATTTGATTGTAAGCAGCATGATAAACTTCTCTGTGTTGTATTATTTGCTGTACACATGTGACATTTGCTTTTGCAGATTTTTCATCTAGACACACTGGTGCTTATTTATGCCGTATTTGCTTTTTAAAATGCTTTACAACACCCTCTGGAAAAGAAATTGCACAAGGGATTTCCCCTTATCGATAAAATATTGCATTCTACTCTCCCATGTTCTGGTAATCCGAGTTACTCTGTGGACAGTATTGTTAAGGTCATTCCAGGTTTCCTAAGAAAACTTGAGGGTATGGTGAAAATTTTCAGTCATTATGCTGCAGTTTGCCCCTCCCCCCATGCTTACAAACACACAACGAAGGGAAAAAGACAGAAATAGAGAGAGACCACTTCCTGTGCTCTGTGCGTGTGTCTGTGCGCACATCTGTGAGTGGCGGCCTCGGGTCACTATAAGGGCACACGCCATTCGTGCCTGCAGGCAATGTTTATGTCCGTTTATGAGGAAGCCCAGTGGGACTGAGCCATTCCGCTGCACGATTCGCCCCAGGAGAATGAGCTGATGGTCGCCAGTCTGGTCATTGATAAATGAATGTGTCCTGACAGTTTATAATGGCAATAAACGTGTCTGTCAGGAGCTGGCAGTTGTAGTCATATACCTCATATTCAGTAGAGAACTGCACTGATATTTCCAGGGTAATCTGTTAATTAAATATTGTTCCTGGAAAAGTAGATGGCAGACCAGTTGGCTGTACTGGTATGTGTTCCCTGGCTGCGTTCAAGCATGTTTCCTGCTGGTTCAGGGTCCCATTAAACCTTTGAAGTATTCCACGATACGATTTTGATAGCTGGTGATCCGCAGAGTAGGGTCTGGGTAATTATATAAGTGAGCCGTTTACGTTTTTAATTTAAACAAGTGTAGTTCCGATACAAGATGCTAAAGACATATTTATGTAAACAAGCTCTGGACTGTGGGTGTAAGAGATTTGCTTAAACTAAAGCCCAAATCCCTTTGCTGGGAATTGTGGGTTTTTATGCACTCACAAAGAGTCCCTTCAGCTGCTCCATCAGTTCCTCTTTTCATAATTGCTTACTCAGAGGTCAGGGCATGATCTGGATAGATACCAGTCCACCAGAACTACTCGTCATTGGAATATGGGAGGAATTGATCTCACAACCTGGGAGGTTCAGAACTAAGCAAATGACTCCCAAATGTGTTTTTCAGCTTCACTGTGCATCTTCTGTGTGTGTGGTCTGGCGGAAGGATGCATCACCAGCTTTAGCCCACCTGAGGTTAGCTGGGGTTAGCTGCTCAGCTAGATGATTGATCTATTTACTTTTGTTGTTTCAAATTTTTTCTCAGTCACTTTGCAAAATCTCATTAACTGGACTCGTCCCATAACCAACAATAGTTTAATTATTATTATTATTATTTTTCTTATTATTATTAAAACCTATTAATTATTCCTTTCCATACTTCTCTGGTCTTTTTGCTGTTGATGCCATCTGGAAATGCAGAGCAAATGTATTTCTTTCTATTCATTAGAACTGTTTTAAGATTTTTTTTGAGCATAGAGGTTTCATGGAGGAGATTTCATACAGGCTCAGGTTTGGGCCTGAAAGTATTTCTCCTTTTAAAACTATGCAGTAAATATGCAGCAGCATTATAACTTTTTCCCTTTAGAATGAAAAGGTAATTGTTATAATCCTACTTCTTTATCTTACAGTGAACAAAAACTCATTTGGATACAAGGTGAGGGAGTGTATGTAATTGACCAATCAGAGTGCAAGGTAAACGTGATGTCACAGAACAGGCAGGGTTGTGACCATTCGCAGTTTGAGGAGGGGCGGAATGTAGTAGCATTCTGTGCTTGTGTGGTATTTTGCAGGTGTGCTGTTTGTGTCGTGTATTCTGCTAACTCAAAGCACCTCTGGATTCAGTCTGCTGAGATTAGTTACATGCCATACTTAATGGGGAGCTTTTTCCCTGCAGGCAGAACTCATAGGCAATGGTCTGGTTTCCTCTCACAGTTCAGAAGAATACCTGCCTTACTTAATTGTCCTTAATATAACACCTTGGCAAACAGGTTCAGTGACAGGAGCAGCCTGCTCCTCTACTCATTGTCTTGTCATGTGACCAGAACACTTTTTAACGCAAGTGGTTCAAACTATAAATCTTTGCTGAAAGGCAGGACATTGCCTTGGAAACCAGCCTCCTCTTGGTTACAAGAAAAATATTTTCTAGTTAATTGTGGCAAAATTCCACCCTGGGAGTGTAACATATTTATTGAAGCTGACGATTTGATTTGACGTGTATATTAGGGAAGGCGATCAGTCAAACAATTTCAAAATATTTTGGTGGCAATATGATTAATAAGCATTCTTCCTCTGTTGAGAAGTCACTCAAAATTGATTGTGGGGTTAAAGTATGGCAATTTCGTAAATGTGGTATGTTTTGTATCTGATAGAGAGTTTAATGGTTGCCTTTAGCCCCGAATGCCAGTATGAAAATTACTAATATTTATTCTAAATTTCTTCACACATATGTTTCTGAGGGCAGAACAAAGGGAACGAATGTCTTTGAAACTTACCTACGATGCACTGGGGACAGACATGCTGCTTGACACCTGGCCTTTCGGTTCTGGTTTCCTGGGTGTGTGGGAATATGTGTGCCGGGGGGGCGGGGGGGATTCATGACCAGTGTTTGTCTTTTGTGGCTGTCACTCCACCTCCAAACTATTTTACTGTAAGCCCCATGTGAGGAAATCCCCACAGGGCATAAACAAAAAAAGCTAATCTTGATGAAAACTTCATTTTCATTAAGTCCATGCAAGATGACCTGATAGTCTGGCTCAGCCAAACCGTTTCACCGTTTGCTGACCCTAACTCCATATCATGTTTCTGCTTATCGTGAGATTTGCTAAAGCTCCGCTGTCGATCCAAGTTGACCTTGTTTCCTTAAAAAAAAAACGAAAACCGGCACCTCTGTAAAAGTGAAACGTCAAGCAGGTTAAGACTAACAAGAAGGAACCTGGAATTTCTCTGGTCATGGATGAATTTAAACAAATAAACTCAAAATACTTGTAATGCTTTACATGTGAAGTGTGCAAACTGATGGATTTACAGTGCAGACATTGATATTAGTTTTCAGGTATCTGGACCTACGAGAATTCAGCAAATTTGTTAATTGTAACTATCTTGGGATCATATACCACTGTAATTTCAAATTTACAACTTGTCTTTTGGGAAATTTCTGGACTTAATATTTAATATATGTAAATGTAACAGTGTACTGCTTTAAAAACCAGAAGACAGGTGTGGCTGCCACCTTATTTGCAGGTACAGTGGGATCCGCAAATAGTGATCACGTCTGTCTGGGTGAAATTGATCGCTATAAGCAAATTATCATTATAACCGATAACATTACCATCTAATTGACATTTATTAAATGAATATAAGGTAATAGAACTGACAGCATCTGTAAAATACAATTCAGCGGTTTCAAACACTTTTCAAATTACAGTACAAATGAAATTACTGAAATATGTATAACTCAAATACGCTATAATACTGTAGTGCCGGCGGCATCTGCATGTCCCCACATGCCTCATGAGCGCGTGTATATAGCCCCGTGTATGTCTTGTTTGTAGCCTCTGTTTGTATTTGTAGTGTAGGTTCTTGTTGTCCTGTGTGCCATTAACTGTGGTTGTACTGAGTTCTTGCCTGATCCTCGCGTTTCTTAGCCATTGTGTAATCATCTGCCGCGTGTGTGCCTTACCGTCCTTAGTGTAACTTCCCTGTGTTTCCCTGTCATTCATGGTTTTCATGTTGTTGTTTCTTGTTGTGCGGTATCATTAAGGAATAACAAAAAAGAATAACTTCATGTCAGTCCGCCTCTCGTTGCTTTCATTTGACACTGCTGTGATTCCTCAGTCTGCTCAACACTTACAGTACAATACAGTACAATATTGTATGTAAAATATAGCTTATTGTAGTTTCGCCGTTGCATCTCGGTGGCTAGTTTTTGGCGGTTTATCATAATCTTCGATGAATCTATATTTGTCTTTGAGAGAAAATGACTTTATTTTCCTGTCATATTTTCTGTGCACGCAGCATTAGGCTCAGGTAGGTAGCCAGAAGCAGACAAACTACCGCAAGGAAAAGTAAGGTGATCAAAGTAAAGTAAAGTAAAAAAAAAAAGAATTTGCGTAGTTTTTATTTTTCCGTATGTTGTCATGTATAAAAAGACCTTAAATGAACACTATAAGAGGACTACTTGATTACTATAAGCAAATTATTTGAACAGAATTTGTATAGGAATGATTCTGTCCCTGGTTTTTGATCCATATAGGCGGTTGATCACTATAACCATGATCACTATACGCGTATAGTGATCATGGTTATAGTGAT
>JAODKC010000047.1:16341636-16354270 GCA_026777985.1 Mormyrops attenuatus | reverse complement strand
CCCCTCCAAAACTCTACTCCTATTAAAAAACCCCCCCCCCCCCCGGGCCCCCGCCCCCCCCCCCCGCTGGCGGGGGGGGGGGGGCGCGCCGGGGGCGGGGGGGGGGGGGGTGCCTGTAGCTCTGCTTGGACCCCCGTCGTACATTTCAACGCTACGAAAGAAAGGGATGGAGAAGCGCGTACGAAAGCCCAGCAAGACTGAGCTCCCTGCTGGGGGGGGGGGTCCTGCTCCCTAACATGTGGCCCCACCCGCATACCTGGCCACGCTGTCTGCCTGGGCAGGACTGGCACTTAAGGCTTGGATGTTACCACAGGGCACACCTCTGTGAAAGCTGACTCTCGTGGGTTACCAGGGAGGTTCTGGGAACAGAATGTTCTTGCTGCAATATTTATCTCTCATAATTGTGCGATTATTACATTTTTTTCTGGAGTTAAAAAAAAAAAAGCCAGTAACCGGTCCTTCTTGAAACTTGAGTCTTCCACTAACAAAAAAAAGCAGCCAGTACTCCGGACCAGCACTTCCACTCTCATTGTCCTGTACTGGTATAAATGACAGTCACATTAAGGAGTTGATTCATTACTATACAGAGGAATGCCTTTGGAATATTAACTGCATAGTGTACACATTGTCCTTCTTGTCCCCATCAACTGACTTACCTAACGAGATTTAATGTTGTACCTGAAGGTACTTCTGATGTTAAGGTTGCCATCAATCATTTTTAAGTGCCTGAAAGAGGTTCCTGACATTGTGGGGAACAGATTTATTCATATTTGAATCTGTATGATAATATATTTACTTGCTTTGATGAACGTCATAATGTTTATCTAATTTCTCAATTGCTACAACATTGTAACTTTATCATTTAAATTTATTTGACCATTTTTACTTTGTTTAGCAGCGAAACAGTAAAATAAGATACACTGCAGATATGCAAAATGTACATTGTATTAATATTGTGGTTCAAGCTTTCTGTGTTTGGCAGTGGTGACCTAGTGGTTAGGGATGTGCTCTTGTCATTGAAAGATTGCAGGCTCAAATCCCCACCCACTGAGGTACCCTGACTAAGGTACTGCTCTCTGGGTGCTGAATTATCTGCCCCTGCCATGTCATGATGACATATATGGGTTAAATACAGAGGATTTTGTTGTTGGTATGCATGATGTACTATGGTGTGTCAACAATGACAACTAATCCCTTTGCCTTGATATCCCTGATCTTCCCTTCAGTTTGCCAAAGTGGATAGTAATATATTACTATTGTTATGGAAGCAAAACATCTCATTTTATAACAATTAAAAATATCTCAAATAAAAGTTTGATCAAAAAGTTGGACTGATATATTTTGTGCTTGGTATGAACTTTTTTTTTTTGCAGTCGAATCTGTTTCCTTTAAACATCAGGTTCATGTTTTTGTTTTTCATGTCATTAAGCTCATTAAAATACAATAAAAGCCATGGTGACTTTTGCCTCACACCTGGAGGGGTGCGGGTTTGAATCCCACCTTTGAAGTTTGCAGGCTCTCTCTCTGTAAAGTGGTTTTCCTCAATGAACTCCAGTTCCTCCAAATATTAGGTGAACAGGCAGCTCTAAATGGCCCATAGGATGTGTGTGTGTGTATTATGTTCCCCACAATGTAATAAAAACCTGTTATTTTGACATTGTGGAGACCATTTTTCAGGTCCACAAAAAGATCTCCAATCAAAAATCTAAAAATGGCATAACTCTCTATAATATTTAGTTTGGTTACTTATGGTCAAGGTTAGGGCTGGGTAGGGGTTAAGGTCGTCATGTTGTGATTAGAATTTTCCCCATAGAATCGAATGGAGAGTCCCCACAAGGATATAATTACAAACCTGTGTGTGTGTGTGAATTTGAGAAAGCACTTCTTTACACAGCGTGTACTTAGAGTATGGAATAGTCTTCCTGTTATTGTAGCACAAGCTAAAACCCTGGGTTCCTTTAAATCAGAGCTAGATAAGATTTTAACAACTCTGAGCTATTAGTTAAGTTCTCCCCAAATGAGCTTGATGGGCCGAATGGCCTCCTCTCATTTGTAAATTTCTTATGTTCTTATGTGTGTGCGTACGTGCCTGGTAATTGGTATCCCATTCAGGGTGTACAACCACTTTGTGACATCTGCAGACCCCCTGGTGACTCTGACTAGGATAAGTGGTTAGAAGATGGAGGGCTGGATATATACAGTATAAGCAGTTAACTACATCCAGTAGAGAGCAAGACAAACATATATATTGTAATGCTATTATTTTGTTAAACTGACCTGAATGTACTTACTAGTCAAATACTTAAGACACTTTCGGTGCTTTTTAAAGGCTGTTACAAAAATTCTATATTTATAATACATAATATATAATATAATATGTATTTGTGTATTTATAAACGTACATTTGATGCTGATGTGCTGATGCAAACAGATGCAGACCTGAATGAAATGGATGACATTATTGTAATAAGAGATGGTAAGCGCCTTGCTTTTTCCTTAATGAAAAGCAGCAGTGGATTAATACTTCCATGAGTAATTTAAAATTGGAGGCCTGCCACGCGGCGAAGATTTAATAATATCAGGAAAACACCAAAGTGTTAATCTAACCTGGCCTTGGCTTAAGTCTGCTTGCGATTTGATTGAAATGTAATTTTCTCTACTGATCCGGCCCAAGAAAAACACAAGTTTTTTCAAACAAAACATATTACAAGTTCTACACGCCGTGGTCTTAGGCTGTACAACCGGAAAACGGCAATTTAAATCGATTTTAAGGTGCTTAAATTATGTCCGTGTTTAATAGACCGGGAATCACTAATTATTGTATCCTGCATAAACAAACAGTCATAACTGATTTGGTTTCAGTTCAGGCAATAAGAAAATAAACGTACTAAATGTGACATACGTTTTTTTATGTTTATTTTTTATGTATTTTGTTTAAATGAACTAAGTACCTTTAAAGTCTTCTAACGTGAAATAGGATGTCCGCGGTACTTTCCGTCCTTTTTGTCCTTCGGTGCTTCCCATTACCCGTTCACCTGAGTTTGCGTTGAAAGGAATTCTGGGAAACGCACTAACTCGTTTTTTATCTCGTTATATGGTAAGACATTACGGTCAGTTATAGAAGTTCACCTGTCGAATTAGTACAGATAATTATTATTATCTGTTAAAGTCAGTGGCAGATTCTCTTGCCTGTCTAGTAGCAACGGAAGTCTGGCTGGCTACGTTCTACGAATAAGCCACCTAAAACATTTACAAAGTTCCAAATATTAACAGTGAAATCTATTTGGACGACGGTTACCCTGATCGGTGTATACAGATCACCAGGTGCAATGAGGAAAACGACGTAGTCTATATCCGTTTATTAAGCCGATCTTCTGCTTTTCGCAGCATCTACACTGTTTGTGTGATGTTCACGGTACATTGGCAGTATATCCACATATAGTATTATGGTTATATAGTATTATACATGTGCTATATACATTAATATATAAAAGATTCATGTTGAAATGGCTTTAAATGCACGCACATAATTACGCATTTAGTATACAGAACAAACCACAGTAGAATGGTTTGTTTTGATTTCGTCTTGCGATTAATTAATATTTTTGTGGAATACGTTTTTGTCAGTATATACATTGTTCTCTAATTTTACACCTTCTCTCCCTTCTATCATTGTGATGAGTAAAGACATCTTACCACACAAGCAAGATTATGGTCCAATCAGTTTATCTCAACATAGTCATAGTGGGTACATAGCATGCCTAAAAGGTATTCCTAGGTTGCCTATTCTCTGACCTTGTTTTTCCTGTGTGATCCTAAGCTTCTTTTGTTAGTTTTTCTGTCCATGAAAGACTCCCCTCCAAGTTTAAATAACAAAATCCCTGAGTAAACAAGTTGAAACCTTGTAAAAACATGTCTGTGACCCCTGTAGAGCAGATTGGGAAATGCTGTATGTAGACCAGTAAAGTGAACCTTTAGTATTTTCCCCTCGCAGGTAAGTGGTGATGGCCCAGCCCCTGTGCTCAGTGGAGCAATACTACCTGGGCGTGGACGTCGGCACGTCCAGCGTGCGTGTGGCCCTCGTCACCCGGACTGGGCTGGTCAAGGCCACGGCTGAGGAGCCCATCCGCATATGGGAGCCGAGTCCAGGCCACTACGTCCAGTCATCTGATGACATCTGGGAGCAGTGCTGCCGCGCCATCAGGGTGGGTGCGTCTCATTACTTCGTCTCAGTGTGGGTGCGTCTCATTATTGCATCTCAGGGTGTGTACATCTTGTTACCACGTCTCTGGGTGGATGCGTCTCGTTACCATGTCTCTGGGTGGGTGTGTCTTATTATCTTGTCCTGCTACTGTGTCTCAGGGTGAGTGCATCTCGTTACTGCATCTCTGCGTGGGTGTGTCTCGTTACCGTGCTGTGCCATCAGGGTGGGTGCATCTCATTACTGTGTCTCATTATTGCATCTCAAGATGTGCAGGCCTCGTTACCACATCTCTAGGTGGATGCGTCTTGTTACCACGTCTCTGGGTGGATGTATCTCATTACTGCGTCTCTGCGTGGGTGTGTCTTGTTATCGTGTCCTGCTACGTGTCTCAGGGTGGGTGCATCTCGTTTCTGCATCTCTGGGTGAGTGTGTCTTGTAATTGTGTCTCTGGGTGGATGCGTCTCGTTACCGCGTCTCTGGGTGGATGCGTCTCGTTACCGTGTCTCTGGGTGGATGCGTCTCGTTACCATGTCTCTGGGTGAGTGTGTCTTGTTATCGTGTCTCTGGGTGGATGCGCCTCGTTACCGCGTCTCTGGGTGGATGCATCTCGTTACCGCGTCTAGGTGGATGCGTCTCGTTACCGCGTCTCTGGGTGGATGCGTCTCGTTACCGCGTCTCTGGGTGGATGCGTCTCGTTACCGCGTCTGTGGGTGGATGCGTCTCGTTACCGTGTCTCTGGGTGGATGCGTCTCGTTACCGAGTCTCTAGGTGGATGCGTCTTGTTACTGCGTTTCTGGGTCGGTCTGTCTCGTTATTACATCTCACGGTGTATGTGTCTTTTTATTGCGTCTCTGAGTGGGTGCATCTTGCATCTGAGTGGGTGCATACTGTGTCTCATTGTTGCTTCTCTAGGTGGGTGCCCCTCCTTACCATGTCTTTGGATGAGTGTGTCTTGTTACCAGGTCTCTGGGTGGGTGCGTCTTGTTACTGGTTCTCTGAGTGGGTGTGTCTCGTTGCCAGGTCGTTGTGGTGTGTGTCTCGTTACTGGGTCTGGGTGGGCATGTTCTGTTGTTTTGTCTCTGGGTGGGCGCCTCTCTTTACTGCGCCTCAGGGTGGGCGTGTCTTGCTGCATCTCAGGGTTGTTGCGTCTCTTTACTGCATCTCATTAAACTTAGCCCACCCTGTCATAAGGCTGATCCACCCAATCATAAACTTGGCCCACCCAGTCATAAGCCTGATCCACCCAATCATAAACTTGGCCCACCTTTTTGGTAACTGGAAAAACTTGGAAAAAAACAAGCCTAGCGACTAAGCTTTCTGCATGGAATTTTTTGAGTTGGAGTCGTATGAAAGCTGACTTCTACGCGATCTGTGCGTTAGCAGTGGCTGTGCAGTGGCCAGTGAGCTGCACATGGGTGAGATGGTTTGTCCACCTACCAGTCAGTAAACAATATTGTTTGGCCCACCTGTAAACTCCCTCCCTCCCTGGGCCCATTAAACAGTCCTATGGCCCACCCTACATTTCACAGCAGAAGCCGGGCCTGATTTTTCTGCATGCTACCCCTTTGCAATTTGTTTACTTAGACATTTATACGTTTGGCAAAGGCTTGTGCCCAAAAAGGTAAATAAAAGATGCATTAAAACGTAGACAGGCTTCTGACATTCTAACATAAGTATAGTAAGTCTCCTTTTTTTATACTTTTTTTATACAAGTTTTATACTTTAAGACTTTTTTATACGAGAGATGCTAAACCAGACAGTTGATTTCTTGGGGAATGTACGGGTGGATTTGTGACATTTCACTGCAGTTTCATGCTGTCCCAAGAGACAAATAAAAATCCAGGGCAGTTATAATATAATGAAACAGAAGAGGCAAAATACCCGAAGCATCTGTAGGTATGATCTGGGTTCATTAGGTCGGATCTAACAACCTGATACGCTGTAGTAATAAATGTAACCCCTGATAACAGATACATACCCTGCGCTAGCCATACTGGGCCAACTGGTTGGATGGCAAATTCACTGATGCTTTAACTGTGTACCGATTTTGGATGCGGTTAACCACAATGAGCCACCTATTTTAAAGATATTTATGGATTTTATGATCTGCTTATTGATGTGACCATGAACTGAAGTTTTCTCAAGATCATCTAATGGTCAATCATCATCTTTTTTGATTCTCAAATGCAGTCACATTGGGTTTCATGTCAGCTAAACCTTGCCCTGGCTTCTATATAATTTGCTTAAGGCTTGCTTACAGGGTTGTGCTCTGGTATAAAACAAACTGTGTTCTTTGCTTGGCAAAGGCTTATCAAAGTAGCACTAGTCCTTAGTGATGTACTGAGCATGCGATAGGAGCTTTGGGGAGTCTTGCCTACAACCTTCTCTTCATGAGTGCTGTGCAATAATTAGAGAAGCTAATATTGTTAATTGCTATTGGGGGGAGGGGGGTTGCAGAAGGTGATTCAGGCTGTCGAGAAGGGCCAAATCCGAGGGATTGGTTTCGACGCCACCTGCTCCCTTGTGGTTTTGGACGCCCACTTTGAGCCAGTAGCTGTCAACCGGGACGGTAAGTGACCAGTTGCCCTGCCGCCGCCCACCACAGGCCTGGTGATGTGTCACTGGTAGAGTGCAAACCCGACGTTGCTCTAAAACCAGAGCAGCTGCACACCTCTGCTGGCTGGGTCAAGGTGACGTCCTGATGGATGTCTTCTAGGCCTTCACCTCTCCTGACTTTACAGGTATTACGAGGTAGCTCCTGACCAGATGCCTGAGTCTCTTGCTGGAGATCTGGCAGGCGAGGTTGAGGATCATTTGCAGAGCTGAGCTCTGAGTCATGGCCTCAAGCTTTCCTGGGGATGCTGGTGGGTGGATGACATGGTGCTGGAAGTGTGTAGAAGTCTGGGTAAACAGAGGGGGGGGGGTGGCAGTTAGACTCTGAGAAATAACAGAGGAGTGAGGCTGTCATGATGACTCCTTTTGTGATCTAGACCATTGGTCAGGGCCTGGACTAGTTCAGGTCCTGAAGTTGTATTTGAGGATTGCGTGGTCGCATGTCCGCTGATAGACTGGCATCCCATCTGGGTGCCTCATTCACCAGGAAGAGTGTTATACGGACGGACATTTTGGATTTGGGTTTCCAGGGCACACAGTTTGAAACTTCAAGACATTCGTGTTCCCTAAAAAAAAGGGTGTGTGGACAATTTTATAGAATATTATAGGCCCTCAGAAGGTCCAACATAACTGGAGCCTAGAAACAGACAGTATAATGGCTTTGAGGTCCAGCCTTCTAATGTCTGATAGTCAGTGTCTGCTTCCTTATTTTGGAGATGTATGGAAAGTGGACAACACCTTTACCGTAAGCCCCGTGTGGCAGAACCAGGCACAGCGTCAGGAGCACCGAGGGGGAGGAACTCACCTCCATCCCTTTAACAGCTGTGTAGAATGCCTTGTTGCTTGTAGTTAACTGAAACTACTTTTTACTTTGGGAGTTGAAATGTTTTCTTTAAGACACCAGAATTGGCCTCATATCTTTGTTTCTGAAGACATTAGATTACACATCAACCCCCATCCCCCCGGGAACTGTAGAAGGGACTTTAAACGTACTGGTCTCGGCATCTTAGAGTAGATTTTTCTGTTAATACCCATGATTCATTGCTTCAATCCATGCTTAAAAACGTGAAGACCGATAGTAGCTGGAGGGGTATTTGCACCCACATGCAAAGCACCAGATTTCATTCATGGGGTTGTTTCACACCACTCATGACTAGTTAATGCGGCAGTCTGTACAGCTGTAGTAGTAGTGTCCTGTGTGTGTCTGCAGGCATACGGGCCCATAACGTAGTGATGTGGATGGACCACCGCGCCTCGGAGCAGGCCGCCCGGATCACTGCCACAGGCCATAGCGTGCTGCGCCGCATGGGGGGGACCATGTTCTTAGAGATGCAGCCCCCCAAGCTGCTGTGGCTAAAAGAGGTAAGGGCACCTCGCCAGCTGCCTTTCACACCAGAGCTACTCCCCTCTTTGGGTGTTTTACCCCTGGCCAGCAGGTGGCGTAGCACTTAAGGAACCAGACTAGGGAACTGTACATAAGAGATTGTATAAAATCACCAGGGTGTGAGTTCACAGGATGTGGGACATAGTTTATTAGTAATAATAATAGATACTTTTATTAATCCCCATGGGGAAATTCTCTTTTTACGCCTCCCTCAATTTGCTCTTCATAGAGTAAGTTGTCCGTGAAATGGCTGCCACCTATAGCGGCGCCCAGGGAGCTGGGGGTTAAGGGCCTTGCTCAAGGACCCACAAATGTGCTGAGGCTGGGTTTGAACCAGCGACCTTGTGATTACAGGCACACAGGCTTAGCCCACTGAGCCACACAGTTTATGTGATCCTGTGTGTGTTTGGCAGGCTGTGGTAGGAGGGGACGGAGTGGACAGGTCGTGAACAGGTTCTCTTCTGTCCTTCAGAACCTGAGGGAGACATGCTGGGATCGAGCAGCTCATTTCATGGACCTCCCAGATTTCCTGTCCTGGAAGGCAACGGGCTCTCTGGCGAGGTAGGCCATCCCACCACATTGCCAGTCAGGTGACCGTGGTGGTTTCTGTGGGGGGGAGTGGGTGCCCCCCCCCCCCTTCAGATGTAGACCTGGCTCCTGTCCCCTGGAACCTGGGCGGGTTTACCAAGCATGATGTCATCTGTGACTTAAGGAGACATACTAATCCTGGAGAGAGCGTCTCAAGCTGACGAAGCACAGAGCCCTGGGTGGGGGTGCTGGGGAGAGGGGGGGTCCTGGAGTCCCGGAGTGGTGTCTGGAGGAATGCATTTGTGTGTAAATGTCCTCATGGTATTTGTGTATGTATGAGTGGATTTCCCACAGACTGACACAGTGTCATTTCATTCAATGGCTCCCAGTCACTTACTTCTTGGTGGCTACCTTCCTTTAACCTGCATGAGACAGAGAGCTCACTGCTGTTCAGTTTCACGCCGGGTTCTCAGGAACAGTATCACTACTGCCCACAGATTTCTCACTGCATTCTGAGCTGGTGCTGTTTATATTATCACATGATAACGCAAAGTTTTGTTTTTCTCATTCCCATTGAATATTCCTGTCCACGGTTTGTAGGCTTGTTCAGAAGACTGGTACAAGCCCAGGGTTCCCAAAGAAACTATAATCAGTGCTGCAGGCTTTGTATGATGTTGGAGATTCCCATACTGCCTCGTTTAGCTTTTCATCTTTGGGACAGTACATGTAATATAGGAAATTATAGCAATTTTGTGAGTTTTATTTGGAAAGGTTTTGAAAAGAGACCATCTGACAACAAAATAGTTTTTATGCCATGGAAGATTAGGAGCCATCTGACAATAAAACAGTTACCAAGATAGTGTAGGGGCCATCTGACACAAAACAGTTTTTACACCCAAGTAGAGTTGGGACCGTCTGGTTCCAAGTTTTACATCAAGGTAGAGTAGGAACCTGACGGCAAGACAGTTATTATACCAAGGTAGAGTAGGGTCTGTCTGACAGCAAGACAGTTATTATACCAAGGTAGAGTAGGGGCTGTCTGATAGCAAAACAGTTTTTACACCAAGGTAGAGTAGGGTCTGTCTGACAGCAAGACAGTTATTATACCAAGGTAGAGTAGGGGCTGTCTGATAGCAAAACAGTTTTTACACCAAGGTAGAGTAGGGGCCCACCTGACAACAAATCAGATACCAAGGTTGAATAAGGACTGTCTGACAACAAAACCGTTTTCATACTGAGGTAGAGTAGGGACTGTCTGAGAACAAACCAGTTTTACACCAAGGTACTGTAGATTAGGGGCCGTCTGACAACAAAACAGCTTTTATGGCAAGGTAAAGTACTGACCATAAAATAAGTGAAATGCTTTTTGAGCTGGGCAGTGTAGGGGTGCTGTCTGACAGTTTGAAGCTTTTTGTTTACAGAATGCTGTTGATATGAAGAGTAGGACTAAATATGACCCCCTAATAACATCCCCCAGGATTGAAGGCGTCTGTTTTCCATCCTTCGGAGTGGAACCCAGGCGCAGTCGTTTACCCGTGGGTGATCCCATCCCAGTGGACTGTCCCCTGTGCTTTTCACAGGAGAAAGGAAAAAGTAGTAGGTTGCGGGGGCCGCTCCCCGTGCTGGGGGGACATTTCCAGCTCATAGGCGATTAGGTCCTCCCTGACGTCGAGAGTGCGAGAGAGAGGGGGGGAGTTGTTTTTGTGGGTTTTATCTGTTGTAGAGTAAAAAGTTCAGAGAGAGAGAAAAAAATTCTCCTTGTTTGCCCCCCACCTCCCTGACACCTCCCCCCCTTCACCTCCTAACCCTCTCACTCCCCACCCCCGGTCTGTGGATGTCAGCCACGACTCAGGGTGCTGTTTTCTGTTTGAGAAATGCGGCTGCAGGGGCTGTGTGCGTGTCACTGGCCCCCCCAGGGTCAGCCTGTGCCCTCTAGCTGTGCTTCCATGCGGCTTGAGGTGAGAAACAGCTGCTCACTTTCTTGGGAGGCCTCGTTCCTGAAGGTCTCTGTCTGACTGCTCCTATTATGATGGGACGCTTTCCCACCGCACCAGGTATCCTACTTTTGATATGGTACTTTTGATACTCTCTCTTTTCCATTGACTTTCAGTCGAGTACCAGTACCAAAAGTTCCAGTACCAAAAGTTCCAGTACCAAAAGTGCCAAACAAACTGGGGTACTTTTCTGGTACTTTGGCTGGGACTTTCTTTGTCGATTAGTTATGCAAATCTCAAACACAAAACAGCTGCTGTCTTGAAAAAATTTGCGAACTCAGAAAACAACGATAGACTAAGTAAAAAAAAAAAAAAATGAATAGCAATGGATGTGTGGACAAATGAAGAGATCCAAGTTTAAATTGCAATCTGGTCGGAAGAGCAGATACATGAACATCAGGATGGAATGACGTGAAATAAAGTATTTTATGTAATATACTACGACAGCACGGTATCGGAAAATTTTCAAATATGACAATGTGATTTTGTTTGGATAAACATTAGGATATTTATAAAGCAAAAAAAATTCTCACAAACCCGCAGAGTGATTTAAACGGCAAGGACGAAAATGATTATGATTATTTCGGAGAACGCATGCAGCGCTCACGCAAAAGCAGCGGAGGTAAACTCTAAACTGATTTTTAAACATATACTAGAAAATCTTGAAAATAATCATTAAAATTGCAGAACTTGATAAGTTTTTTTTTTCCTATGACAGAGTAAAAATGTTTCAGCAAAACTTAATCTCCCTGCGCTATAATGTCTATACAGAATTGAAGGTAAGAAAAAGCCTGATCTTAATCTACCTAACTAGCGATGTAAGAATTGCATGTTCATAATATGCTATGTTGATATTAATCTTGCACATCATCCAGCCTTATAATATACTACAGCCTTTTTTGCGAATTCAGTACAAAATACCCCACCTCGCGTTGTGATGTCATTCAGCGCTGGTACCAGTTTTTACACCAGTGGAAAACCAACACCTTGAAGTGCCATACTTTTGGTACTTTCTTGAAATGCCAAAAGTACGGTACCTGGTGTAGTGGAAAAGCGCCCATATTACCCTCCTGAACACCCCGGAAAGTTATTCTTCCACAATACTGTTTTAAAGTATTTAAATCAGCTAATTGACTTTTGATAGAGCTTTTCAATGAGCCTGCTACTGTTTTTTTTTTTTTAACAACTGTGCATTTGCTAAATGTGCATCGTATCTCTCAATCATCACAGTGTTGACAAAATACAGTGTGGCGGCTCTTCTCAGCGTAGCCGGGAAGCGGCAGTCTGAGACATCCCAGCATAAGAGCATGACTGCAGCTGGTTATGAGGGGCAGCCTGATCTGCTGGCTCGCACTGTTGCTTTGATATAAATGAATTCAATCAGGAAAATAATGCAGCTAGATAGGGGGCACAGCGGTTAAAGTCACAAACTTGCTCAAATTTGCTGAGAACATATAGCATAAATGGGTAAAACAGTAGGACAGTTTGCATGGTAGAATGTGCATGTGTGAATTAAATGCATTTATTGTTTTTAAAGGAATTAGCTTGTCTTTTTAAAATTCTGTGTGAATGCGCTGGGTGCACAGGTGTTGCAGTACTGGACCCGTTTGCTTAAGGGTTAAACGTGCTTACAGGCCCTTCTATCTGCCATAAACATGCGCACACACACACACACTAAGTGGAAACACTCCGCTGTTGCTGGCCCGGAGCTGCTCCAATCAGATTGCCCCCTGAAACTGTCTGCTTTTTTTCTTTTTTTTTCCCTTTTCTTGCGATCTCCTGTGGGACAGTGCCGCTCCCAGCTGCAGCCGGAGTCGCGGTGGGAAGTTTGTGCAGGGAAACTGCAGGCCGCTTGTGAGCTCCAACTCACCCCTACCCGTCTCACAGAGTCAGCTTGGGGGTCGCGGGGGC
>JAODKC010000047.1:16289315-16324741 GCA_026777985.1 Mormyrops attenuatus | reverse complement strand
CAGACTCCCTTCTTGGTCTCTCACCGCCTCCCCCATAAATGAAGCCTGGTGGTGCTCAGATCCTTTTGTAAGTCCTGCCCCCCTCCCCCCATCCGGTGCTCACCATAGCGGAACCATTCCCCTCCCATCCATGGCATGGACCTTGCCCGCATACAGAACCTGAATTCATGTGCCCATTTTGTCCCGCTCATTACTATGATTTGTTTTTGGGTTTTGGGCTGAGGGGGTTTGTTACTTCGCTCACGCTCCACACAATCTGACGTTTAAACACGTTTTCCCCCCTTCGTCCCTAGGGGGCGCCCCCCACTCACTTTGAGCCTGTCCAGGGCTTGTTGGCGCCATGCCACTGCCTTTGAGCTCCCGGCCCCGTCGTTCGATTTCAGAGCGGGCCTCAATCCGGGCAGCCCCTTCGAGGATCCCCAGTGCTTCAACATGAGCCGTGTGCCTGTGTGTGGACCTTGACATTTTCCTGGTGTGGCTGAGACACAGCAGAACCCTTTGTGGCACTGAAATCAATGTCTTTAACCACTGCGCCACCTACAGTCTGTGTCTTGTCACTACCACATTTTATGACTGGAGCAGCTGAAGTTTCTAGCATCTCCTTAAAGCACTACATGATGCAGTATCTTTTAATCTATATATGTAGTATGTTGTTATGATTTTTAAGTTGAGCTCTGGCTGTCCAGTAGTGTATGTGTCATTGACCTGGCCCCTGTGTCTCTGCCCAGTGGCGAGGGTGTCTACTCGTACCTCAACAGGCATCTTGAGACTATGGCAGGGGGCTCGGGTCGCCTGGCCCAGCTCAGCACCAACCTGCACATCTGCCCTGACTTCCATGGCAACCGGTCTCCTCTGGCGGACCCCACCCTCAGGGGGATGGTAAGCGTCTGGAGTGCCTGCCACCCCCCTGCCCCCGCGCTCCCCATTCATTTATCTGCATATTGCCGTTCGAGTCCCAACTGGGCATTTTAATCTGACTGCTGTAAGGACTCGGTGGCTGTTGCTTTTATGCCTGCCTTTCCCTAGGGTGTCTCGTATCTCTCATGAATATTCAACGGAATGGCTCTTGATTGGCAGACAGCAGTCCAAAAAACTTTGACTAGCCCTTTGATCTGTGACCCTGCCCAGATACGATGAAAAGCCCAGGAGAACCCATTGGATAGAAAACCAAAATCTTCCAGCCAGTGGCTGTCACATCGGTCACCAAACACTGGGCACGACCCTCAAATGCTTGTATCTGTTTTCCCATCAGTACTAATCCGATGACGGGAAATAGGAACGTTGTCAGGAGTAAGCCTTCAGTAGCTGCTTTGGTTCCATGCTCCAGCTCACTGAAGCAGAGGGTGATGGTCCCTGAACTTGCCATTGCCGCTGGCCGCCTGGCCCTGGGTCCCGCCCTGATGGAGCGCCCCGCTAGTTATCTGACAGTCCACAAGGCCTGTTAGCACACAGTGAGCCTCAGGCAGTCAGCGGCCCCTGCGGCCGTCTGCGCCATGCCTGTGCTGACTCACTGCTCTGTGAGGATGCTTAAGCAAAGCTGCCGCCCCCCCGGTCGACAGCCCTGAAGCCGACATGACTCCAGATCATATCTGAAAGGAGAAAGACTCTGTCTGAGACTCCCAGTCACAGCTGGAAGGCAGGCGTACTTTGGGGTCTTTCTGAAATACAGGAAATGCAGAGTAAATTATGCTTTCATAGCCCCCCCACACCCCCAAATTGATAGAACGACTCACAGCATTGTAAAGGATTCTCTTGTTAAGGCAGTCCTCTGGTGAGACTCTTGTCTCCAGATCTGACAGGTATAAGCAGATCGTAATTACAGGCTGCCATTATAGTACAGTCAATTCGGAGGTAATTCTACTGTAATTACATGCTGATATCTTTTGAAGAAGGGCACGACTTTCCAAAAGAACACGCCCGGCTGCAGGGTCATACACGTGTTTTACGCCAATCGGTGGAGGGATTGCGGCCATTTTTTGTAGCCCATCAGCACAGGGAAATATCCTCAACCAATCAGTGCAAGGACTACAGGATAATTAGTAGCCAATCAGTACAGGTGCATAATGTGTATGCTCAGCCAATCAGTGCCAGGCTACAGGCAGATATGCAGCCAATCAGAGTCTGATTACGCCTCAGGCAGTGTGTTCTTGTGCACAGGTCGTCGGGCTAAGCCTGTCCCGCACCCTGGATGACCTGGCCCTGCTGTACCTGGCCACTTTGCAGGCCATAGCTGTGAGTAGATCCGTCACAAGGCCCTCCGGTGTTTGCAGTTTCACGTATCTAATGAAAGGGCAGTTGAAGACAAAACACAGTCAGAGCATATAACTTCCCCGTAAAAACCTCCCAGTGGCCTGTCTGCGTACTGCTCCATGTCTCATGGAAGCATTTGGATGGAGTTTTTGAAGTTTCACAAATGTCCCTGCTCATCTGAGTCACTGCTTAACAATTATACATTTCTGTAGCTCAAGAAAGTATCTTACACGTGTACAAAATAATGCCTATTAATATCTGGAATTATATGATTTATATGTGTAAATGTAATGAACCAGTGATTTTTATACCAGTTGGGTACTAGACACATCCTACAGACTATGGAAGAAGCAGGATATGACATCAGCACCCTCTTCCTGTGTGGCGGGCTGAGTAAGAACACCCTCTTTGTACAGACCCATGCGGACGTCACAGGTGAGCTGTAAGGCATGGGGAGGGTGGGGGTGCATAAAGACAGACCATTTCCACTAACAGTGACCAAAAAAGTAATACCAAAGAGTCTCTGAAGAGTGCGCCTGAGTGTGGGTGTTTGAGCTGAAGGTCTGCGTTGCGTGATTCCCCATCTTCATTATGTGGTTCCCTGGCCCACTATTCCCCCAAAATGCCGGGGAATGCTGGGACTTCTCGGCATTCGACCGGCGTGGAAGTCGTGCGAAAGCTGAAGAGGCCACAGTGTGCGGGGCCAAAGTCTGGAGCAAATGGGTCATTGTAAACGATGACGATTTCAGGCTTATTTTGAGTGAAAAGATAAGAAAAATGTCCGAGGGAGTTAGTTAACGTGGAGAGGATGACCTTTGACCTTGGGAGTTTCTCAGTGTAAGAAAAGGTGTTTCTCCTTCGTCATCCGCTTTGTGTCTCTTTTTTCATCACTATGAGGGTGGGTTTGATTATCTGAGTCTCCATGGGGTAGAGAGGAGGGAGAGGCGGGGATGAGAAGATCAGAATCAGAATCAGGTCTCTTACGTTCACACACACGGGGAGTTTGTGTCCGGTTCTCAGTGGCTCTCATACATATACAATTAAGAAAAGACAGTGGTCACATTCAAGCTGATATGTACAACATGCATGTGTGGTTGGTAAATGTACAAAAATCAGGAGTGCATGGGAGTGCTGGAATAGTGCAAGGAAAATAAGGAATGAGGATCACACAGGGGAGGTGGCTGCCCCCAGCCCCTCACCCTGCCCCCCCTGACCCTGTCCCATGCCCCTCTCTAGGCCTGCCCATCGTGCTGCCCTGCCAGACGGAGGCCGTGCTGGTTGGGGCAGCCATCCTCGGTGCCTACGCCTCCCACGACTACGCCTCCATCCAGGTACACAGCTGAGCAACTCTGCCCTCCTGCCACAGTGCCAGTGCTGAGTGGAGTCCAGCGAAACCTCTGGGTTTTCACTCTATTTATCTTGGATTAGGATAGGGTAAGACAGGGCTCTTCAAATCTGACCTTCGATTCCAAATACAGACCTTGTTTGGAGTTCGCCCATGAAGTTGGGGTAATAATTACTTATTCTGATTGGCCAGAGGCTTCACACCTGGTTCATGGGTGAAGGAAAGCTGGAAAATCAGCAGTGTTAGGACCTTGAGGACCATGATTTGAATAACCCTGGGGTAAGGTAAGGACAGGCAAGGGTAAGGAGTGGATAGGATAGGGTACACTAAGGTAAGGACAGGCAAGGGTAAGGAGTGGATAGGATAGGGTACAGTAAGGTAAGGACAGGCAAGGGTAAGGAGTGGATAGGATAGGGTATGATAGGGTGTATAATGATAAAATAATGCTAGGACAGGCAATAGTAGGAGCTTCTTCAGGGAGCAACAGCTTTAATATGAAGCAGCATTACAACTTCAGTGATTACACCACCTGCTGTCCAGATATGTACAGTGCAGCTTGTGCGGAATGCCAAACAGAGGATTAGATAGCACTGTATGGAGACCAGTCCGCATTCTTGTTCCTGAGCTGGGTAGGGAGGGGCCTAATAACTAATTGACTAGTGGGCTCAGGTGAGTAGGTGGTGGAACCATAGCGTGGAGGGGCGGGGGTGACTTGGGTTTGAGAGTCACTGAAATACACATTTCCGTTCCAGAAGGGTCTGTAGTAACATGTACATTTATAAAGGTCGGAGGCATTTTATTGCTGTTGACTCGTGTAGAAAGTCCCCAGCACAGACCTTCGCGGGCCGGGCCACATCAAAGTTGCAATGAGCACCCGCTCGCAGACTGAAACCAATAGCCATGCCAGCTGACATTTGTCACCGCATCTTCCCCCTTAGACCCACTTTGTATTTCCTTGAGAGGTTTTCTCTCGCTCTGAAAAAGACCAGTGAGTTGTCCCGGTTCACCTCTCCATTGCGGTCTGAAGTTTGCATAAGGCCTTATTTCGATTTCTTTCGCTTGTGTGAGCTGAGGAGCGGGACTCTGAGTGCGTTCTGGTAGCACGCTGCCATCTAGTGGCCATTTGGTTGTATAACGAACGCGAACAGTACAGTACGGTACAGTATTCCTCCCGTATCCGCGGGGTGATAGTGAACCATCCGCGGACCCCATATGTAACGTGATTTTCGTATACATATATATGTTATAAGTTAAATCGATAAATGTACCAGATTAACACATTATCAACATTAAATACAGTGATAATAGTACATTATACAGTACTATACTCTGGAATGGATAGAATTCTTACGTATTAGCGTAAGAAACAATAAAGCGAAAAAAATATATTGGATGAACGGAGCAATGAAAAACGTGCTTTTTCTACCCCCGTTTTTGGATTTAAAAAAAAAAAATTTTCGGACCATGGTAAACCGCGGATAACAAACTGCGAATGCGGGGGTCCCAGTGTATTGAACTGTTGTGAAACGGGGGCCAGACGTTTATGCTAATTAACTTAGCGGACGATTCCCCCCCCCCCCAAAACAACCTACACATCAGTGTGAATTAGTGTGTTAAGTATCAGACATTGACATGGGTGTATGAAAAATAACAGGACATTTTTTTTACTTAAATTGCATTAGAGTAAAATATTAAAATAATTAAAATGGCAGAAACGGGGAAGCAGCTGGTCCCTGCCCACGAGCTGATGAGTGGTCTGCCCACACCCCGTGAGTAAAGGTGAGTCAGACAGCAGTGGTGGCGCACCGTGTGCGTTCTTAAAGGGGACTGTCACTGCTACTGGCTCAGACACGCTTCGAGGCATCGTACGTCTTTACCCCTGCTGATAAGAATCTGCAGTTTGTCATAAGCACCTTTCAGACATGTGCTCCCACCCTGATCTTTTCTAGACATTACGCAATAACGCAAATGTCCGTATCAGTCGTACCGCACTTTTAATGAACTGCTAGCTTCCTAGTACAAAGTCAGGATAATTTCCTTTTGACCCCCGTGTATGAATAGAGCAGGATTTTTTTTCGGAGAATTTACCGCGAGCAAGTTGCCGTGTTGATGACGCTCCTGTCATGCGACTGGCGCTAAAATGGAAGAATACAAAGCAGCCCGAAAATTCCGTGAGTAAGGGCCGACACCGAAATAGTCCGCCAGATTCAAGAAAAGGCAAGAGACTGAGTTGTGTATCAGATTACAAACTCCGTGACTGCGGTGTAATGCGAACTAAGGCGTAAGTAAACATCAAACACCTTCGATGGGCTGTCAATACAGTCCGCAGCGTACTTTTTGCGTCATGCCCTGCCCCCTGCATGCTCTACTCAAACGCCACCCCTCGTCTAAACCAGCTGGAGTATTTCTAGTAGGTGTGAACGCGTCTGACACGGAAAATCTCCGGTTGTGTGCCACAAGGGCAATTCTGGGAAATATCCGGACCTGATTCTTCGGAAACTGTCCGCAGTATATCTGTGAAAGCGGCCATAACAGATTTTTCATTTAATAAACGCAGTCTTTTTTAGGAAGCGATGGAGAAAATGGCCAAGGTGGGGAAAGTCATCTGGCCTAACCTCGAA
The DNA here is from genome assembly GCA_026777985.1 of Mormyrops attenuatus. Taxonomy (NCBI): domain Eukaryota; kingdom Metazoa; phylum Chordata; class Actinopteri; order Osteoglossiformes; family Mormyridae; genus Mormyrops; species Mormyrops attenuatus. The sequence goes on along the minus strand of JAODKC010000047.1, from coordinate 16,318,525 downwards.
CTTAAGAGGTGAGAGTTCTTCACAGCGACATTACTTTATGTATTTCCAGCAGGGGGAGCAAGACTCACAGAAACATGGTGGCTGGTATCTAAACTTCCATCCATTCATACTACTCATCCAGTACAGAGTTTTTGTTACTAATCATCCACGTATTTAGAATGTTGTATTTATGTGATGTTTTAGAGATTCTGTTGGTCAGTCTTTAAGTGCTACATTCCAGTTGTTAAAGGGTGCCTTTCAGAAATATAAATTTTTGTCCACCAGGGGGCATCAGTTATGTTCATTTAATCGGGCATTGGGGTAGCATGAATTTCTCACAACTTTCCCGGGGGTGGGGGTAAATCTAAAAAGCAGTGTCCCCCGTACAGTTTCTACAGCCAGAAATATAGGGTGTTCCTGCAGCTCGCAGACCACCAGAGGGCATATGCCTCTCTGATGAGGGACTGAACCCACAGAGGCCCCTCTGGGAGAAAGCGGACCCACCCACGCAACTCAGCATCCAGTGCACGACAAACTACTGCACTTGTACTTAAAGCCTTCCCAGCGCTGGTGCCCTTATTTCCATCGTCCACAAGCATCTCAAAAAAGGGATTCCAGCAAATCAGTCCTGTATGCGTTCATACACTATGGAGCACGTGAAATTTCGGAGTCACTGAGCAATGAAAAATGAAAAACTCAAACTTTGTTATGGAATCAGCGTGAAATATACAAGTTGTACGTCTTTGCAAAGTCAAAGCCAAAATGTGTTGATGAAATGAGCGTAAACTGTTTTAATGGTGGTTCCCTGATAACTGACTGACCATGTACCTTTCCTCCTTTCTATACATGTTTTTAAAAGATGACAACAGCAGTGAAGTGCAGATGGAACTTATGTTACCTCTTCTGCTCAAATCCTTACGTGTAAAACATAAACTTCTCAAGAAATTCTTCCATCGTTGTTCTCCGTGTTTTTTTTCCCCCTCCCCAAATTAGATCCCTCTGCTCTGCCGGAAACCACATCACTCTCCTTACCCACCTTAGCACTGCATACAAACGCAAGGTGAGGAGCGGGTCTGTCCACTATTGATGGTCCAGTTCCAGCTGCCTAAGCAACTAATGCCGTAAATGGTGGTCCAAAACTGGGACGATCTGGTCAGGGGCTCACAAACTCCATCCCGGTATAAGGGCAGTGAAGATTCTAATTTCACTGTGGCTGTCCCAGCTTTGGATGAGGCCCCTTCCATTCGATTTTTGAAAATCCATAGTAAAATTTTACAGACATTCTAAGACAACTGTGGACACGTGAAAATCCAAACTATCATAACCTGGTCTCATCTAAAATATCATTATGGAAGAAAATTAAAACATAAGTTATCATTAATCAGTTTCTTTTTTTACTTCTTCAAAATAAGGCACTATATATGTCACATAACATCAGCAGTACAACTGTGACTGTCACATGAATTTACAGGAGTTTCTGCTGTTAGCTTCAAACCTGTGAGACTTTCGACACATCTTCCAGCATAGGATATTATTCTCAGTGAAGAGTATAATGATGATGGACAGCTTGGCTCCAAGAACATGCCAAGCATGTCTCGACTTTCCATCTTAGAGGCCATGGGACTGTGCTCTATATCACCTCCTTATGGTTGGGGGGTGTAACGCAGGTACTTCTTCCCAGAAGGCAGATCTTTTGTGAAAACTCCAGCCGGATACAGAGCTGCAGCCTCGTCTTCAGGAATGTTGGGTGGAACCATAACCCGATCGCCAGGCTGAAAGATGACAGTACAACAAAAGAATCTATCAAGGGTAGATTAGCAAATATGGGGGCTTTCACACTCAAAAGGAACTTTTTCAGGAACCGGAACCTTTCTTCGGAAGCAGGAATTTTTGTTGCATTCATACCGCAGGAACTCAGCCTGATTGTAGTTCCTCAGAGGCAGTTCCGGAACCCTTTTTTAGTCCCTACTCCAGACTAGGTACTTTTCGTTCGAACACAAAAAACTAGGGAAGTACAGTGATAACTTGCTGACTAGTTGATCACAAGCACTGGAGTTAACTTGGAAGTTAAGTATAAGTGCAAGGGAAAAAGAGCGGAGCAAAAGCTGAGCAGATAGAATTATTTTTGTACTTCATTTACATTTAATGCATAAATACATTTTTGCTTGTATCTCCATATTTCTGCATCAGAAAATTTTATTGATAACTAATACACTTTTGTCTAATATCACTGGTGTTGGCAGGGAAACTTGCCAGCGCATTTTAGCAGGATAACTTTATATTTTTTTTATTCTGTGGAAAAGAAAGATCGATATGCTGGCCAGATTTAACAAGAATCATAAACATGTCATGGGGGTCATAAACAATACATAGAAGGCTTTGTCCTGTGTTTATCACAGTCGATCCCCCCAGTAGCTAACAAATAAATGCCAAAACAACTTGTTCATCCGCGGCGGTGTAGTTTCTTATTAAATCAAGTGTGAAGTTTAACCTACAAGCTTTTTTCATATCCCATGCTTATTTAGCATAAAGATCCAAGTTCCTGTTGCATGGGTTGAAAGCAACACACGAAAGTGGCCAGGAGCTACAAATGTTACAGGAAGAGAGCGCAGGGAGTTGTAAACCAGGACTAGGTACTGGAACTTTGGTGTGAAAGCATCTTATTGGTGTTTAACCAGCCAGTAAACAGAGACTTTCATAATTAATGGACAAAGTGTTCGTTTTTATAGAATCAAACTACAGGATTAAACACGAATAATATGTAGTTCAGCTCAATGTGAATACTGAGTTGTCTATAAGGCTAGGGATGGGTGTGGGGTTGGATCCCACCTTCCAATTCACTGGAGTGGCTACTCGATTCTGTGCCGTCAGCTGTAGGGAGTCTACGACACGCAGGAGTTCATCGAAGTTGCGCCCCGTCGTCGCAGGGTAAAGGATGGATAGCTTAAGTTTCTTGTCTGGGCCAATCACAAACACCTGGGACACGTGAAGCAGTTGGCAGACAAACTTCCATGAATGTGGGTTTAAAATGCAGCAGTAGAGTTGAAAGGTACTCAAACAATCAAAACTTGGTAACTGTATAAATGAACAAAAACATAATATTTAATATTTTTGACTATAATTTAGTCTGATGTGCGTCGGTGGTGACAGTGTGTGTTGTGCCTGTAGCCTCCGAGCTGTAGGGGGCGATACTCACACAGCGTGCAGTGAGTGGCATCCCATCTTTGTTCCTCTCATCAGGGTCCAGCATACCGAATTTCCCTGCTAGCTCCCGTTTTGCGTCTGCTATGATAGGAAACGGGAGCTTGCAGGCAGGAGCCTCATTGTTGTATGCCATGATGTCCTGAGCACATCGTTATAAAGGAAAAGAATCTTAATAAACAGTTAAATTAAAATCACACTGCACAGATGAGTGGCATTGTGGCCTCACGCTTCAAGGTTGTGGGTTTGAACCCCACCTCCACCTTGTACGTGTGCTATCCGTGTTATCCCCATTTAGCATCTTTTTCAAGCTGTACCCCAGCCTGTTGCCCTGTGCTGGCATAGGGTCCCGACCCTGAGCAGGATAATCAGGTACGGAAGTTAGCCATGCTACACTTGCTGTAACATTAGTGTATTCAGTTTTGCGTAATAACGTTTAGGGGGAGGGCACGTCCCCATCTCTTGTAAAACGATATGCGGTGGTTTCGTAAACGCATACATTCCCATAACCGTGCAGCGATTGTATTGCGGATAGACACCATTCTCCAAAGTGCTTAAAGGGATGGTGAGATTTCTGTTACAGTGACTCTTCCAGCCACAGGACTATGTCGACAACTTTACCTCGGCCCAACTGACACCCATTTTTTGCCTGGCACCATGTATTGTTTGACTGTAGTTGTACTGGTATTTTTTCATGCAAATTACTGATTCAGACAGCGAGTGTAACAGACCTGGCAGAGACACCTCACTTCCTTAAATACTTACAGGAAAGAGCTTCTATGCGATAATTTACGTATTAATCCGCCTCTGGTTGGGTGTTAAATGGAAGTTTTTGACCTTCACTAAACCACCTATCGTAACCACGGTGATACCGCTTACAATAAACAGCCAACAGAATATAAATATAATATTATGACGGCCACCATTTTCAGCGCAAAGATGAAAGATGGCTACTTTGCTCCAGCCGTGGTGGTCCTGCACGCTGTCGACGGACAGCGCGATCATCTTCACGTTGCGCTTGGTGAATTCCCCGAAGAGTGTGGAGGCGCGGCCGAGCTCGGTGGTGCACACTGGGGTGTAGTCCCGGGGGTGCGAGAAAAGGATGCCCCACCTGGGGAGGAGGGAGATAGTCATCCCACTGTGCACTGGACACAAGACCGATTAAATCAGATTACCACTGGACCAGCATTACATTTCTCTGAAATCCCACAGATTTCAAAGGCTCCACTTGGAAAAGCAAATTTACTTTTTTGTCCTATAAAATGAGCAGCGGGCAGCAATTAACCCGTTTAAGTATTTTCGTTCAGCTGCCCTCACTTGGAGAACAGGACTGAAGATGCATGGATAGGCCTGTATAGGTTCTTTTACACCTATAGCGTTTCTCTGGATTATATTGTATTAAGGCAGCAATATCCAAAGAAAGCGACTGGCCACCGGCTAGTAGATGTTTAAACCTCACTCGATCGATGGAACAGGTCTGCATGCGAGGTCTGCATGAACGCTAATGGAGAAGAAAGATCTTGCTGTTACTGCATAGCATGAGAGGAGAAGAGATGATGGAAACAGCGTCTACTTACTATTTACTAAATCTGCTGGTATGATCTCAAAACAGCGCGACGCAGAACAAAAACTAATCAGTACAATCGACGTATAATTACATTGTAAATTTATCAGCATAGGCGGAAGTTATCCTTTCATATACAAACTTTCTTCATTCCATTGTCTACCACAACTGTTTCGTATTGGGTTACAACAGTCCTCTTAATGTCTTAATTCTTTACTCATTGCCCAAATATCGCCCTCCCTGTGTATCTGAAGCGTCTCTAGTAAACACCAAAATAATTTAAAAGGCGGTTTCATTCAATTGTGCTTGCAGATAAAAACTGACCTTACAGGTTGTTCTAGATAAAAATGAGCACATCTAACAGCATATAAAGTAAATTATGAAATATTTGATCTTTCTGTTAGTGACAGTATTTTTTATTTTTTTTGAAGTTGCACCTACGAACGAATACATATAGGCTATTTAAGCATTGATTTGGACGGCTTTGAAAGAAAAGATGAGAAATACAACAGATGTCTGTTTTCATATAGTCTTCCTGTTTCAGTGACCTACTTCAGCCATATACTGTTACTTTAGCGGTCATACATGAGGACGAAGTTGAGCCCCCTTTTGTTTCCACTTTTGCAATTATGCTTGAGGATATTTCTTTAAAAAAAATACGGTGAAAAAATAGATTCATTTGCTTCACCCCCATAATAAAGCGTAAATTAACATTTACATTAACAATTCGCGCATCATGCCCCAAAATGCTCCCATGTGCATGGAGTACAGTTCCTACCATTGTCACGGCGAAAATTAATTCAGCCGCGTTATATAGACCCTTTCGATCGACAGCTAGATAGGCTATTTGTACTTATCTATATATAGTCTCCATATATGAGTGAATGAACGCTGGAAAAAATGTTATGAGGCAATCACATTCAACTATAGTCCGCTACTGAAAATTCCAGTTTGGTGGGGGAAAATGAAAGTCATTGCGTGTAGCCTACTTACGAGTCTCCCAAATAATCATGCAGTTTTATGTGGCCGATGGTGGTTTCGGCTTCAAAATCAGGGAACACGTCCCCCAGCAGTATCCCGGGCATCTTGGCCAGTACGGCAGCCGTTTCAAAAAGACCAGAACAGAGAGGATAATATATAGTGCTCAAGGGGCGGGACCTCGCTGGTCCAACGACTTGCGGTTAAGTATTCTGTTTAACCTGTAGTTTAAGTGTTAAATACTTTTCGTTAATGTATTCCCAACAATCGCACGAAACACTACCGTTTCAAGCCACTAAAAAGTAGCCAACTTTAAATTAATTCAGTCAAATTGGTAAAAAATATATATAGGCTACCTTATATAATTTGAATATATTATTATTATGGACGGATTAGTTTTCAGGTAAAACACGTCATGTTTAGCAGACCTAGGGCTAAATGTAAACCGGTTGTTCTCATATATATAGGGACCGTCTCCGTTAGAGCGGTAGGCTCAGCCAGGTTACGAGGCTGAAGTTGGTTCCTTATTCGCAGCTCTTTATTCGGATTTTCCGGTCCACCTCAAATGCTTCGTAGCCAAATGCAATGGTGAGATTGCGCCTGTAGGGTGACCATTTTAATATCATAAATTTCTCTGTGCCAGGCAAATATCAACTTCTCAGTACACGTCACGTACCCCACTATATAGAAGAAGTGACATTGATTTAATGCTTAGAAAATCAGATGGAAAGAAGGAATGTCATACTATAGCGCACAATGGTGTGAATGAGAAGCCATGTTTCCATGCCCATTTTAATACCTTTAACCTCTCCGTGCCAAGCAAATATCAATTTGCCTGGCATTTATATACATTTGAAAATGGGTTTATGGCATTAAAAGGGGCATGGAAACCTGGCTTCTCATTCACACCATTGTGCGCTATAGTATGACATGCCCTGTTTCCATCTGATTTTTAAAGCATTAAATCAGTCTGTGCCAGAACAATGTCACTTTTTTAATATAGTGGGACACCTGACGTGTACTGAGAAGTTGATATTTGCCTGGCACAGAGAGATTTATGATATTAAAATGGTCACCCTACAGGCGCAATCGCATCATTGCATTTGGCTGCGAAGCATTTAAGGTGGACCGGAAAATCCGAATAAGGAGCTGTGAATAAGGAGCCAACTTCAACCTCGTCAGCAGGTTTGTGCTGGGAAGTTTCCCGTCAGTGTGCCAGCAGTGAGGATTGCGTTTTTTTAGGTCTAACTGTAAAGAAATAGAGAAAGATAGCGGTTTGACACATGTGAGGCGATAGTGATCTTGGACATACCTGAGTTTACTGTATTCGGCGCATTTAGCCTATTACTTTGCCGCGGACAGTTAAAGTAAATAAACATGACTTGACTGTAAGGAAAGAGCAGCGAGGGGCGCAGTTGTTCCGGTGCCGATGATGCTACCAACAGGCGGTTTGAGGTTATGTATTGGACCATCGGGGCTCCGGAACTTTGAGGAGGTCCTATTGTAGCTGCAGATGGCTCAGCCCGCCTCTCGTCGATATCGCGCTGATCTATCTGATAGGGGTAGACCTGTGGCTTTCAAGGCGGCTCGGGGCGTGAGTCTGAGAGATCTTATCGTGGGGGAGCCTGCGGCCGCTGGTGACGCTGGTAGCGATATCTGGTCGTGATCGGTGGTCTATTGCCTGTAGGCGCGGCCGAACATGTGGTCATTTTGCTGTTTTCGAGCCTGTGTGTATGTACTATTGAAAACGTTTTGCAAATATATCATTGTGCACTGTAAATAAAGATATTTTAAATAAAAGACTAATATGTAAATCATTATCTGATTAAAGTGACACCGGTTATTATGCTGGTCTAAATTTCTCTAATGCAGTAGATTGAAAATTCCTAGGGACGAATGGTTTGTTAATGCATAGGGGTCTGGCGAATCTCACTTATAATGTATGACTGATAATTATTATTTATTATGACTTTCCACACACTCAACGGAAAATGAAATCGTATTCTATATGTATCCGTTTATCTCGAATATCGTATTGGTCTGTTTTTCTTGGATTTCATTTGCACAGCGTGTACTTAGTGTGATGGCCTATGTGTATTTGAGGTAAAGTAACACACTTCAGAAACAGGGTTATTGAACAGGGGTCTCATTGAGCTTTTTGGTACTATACGGACGTTTATTTACGCGTCCACAATTTGATAAATACTTTAGTAGTACGGTTAAAATATTAATGAGGCATTTTATGAGCCCTAAAGATATCAATCAGCATAAATTCGGCATATCCTTATGTTTAATAAATGTGTCGGACTTTAAACTGCAAAAAGTAACTGATGAGGCAGTGGCACTGATGAGACTTCTAAGCATTTACCTAAGTCGCTCTGGCTAAGGGCGTCTGCCAACTACAATACACGTAAATGGAAAAATTCGTGGCTGCTGAGCTGTTGGTTTCTTCACCGCCAGTAAACCAAATCATAATATCCAAGAACAGTACGATGTGATGTGCTCCGCTAAAGAATTTAATAAAGACAAGAAAGTTTACAAAGATTACTAATTTTTGGGCATCACAAAATGCATCTCATTAATATTTTGGCTGTACTGCTACTCTGCTTACCAAATTATGGGCGTAAATAAACGTCTGTATAGTACCGAAAAGCCAGCGACCAACCAAATGTTCTGCCCGCCATTCGAAGCGCTGGTAAATATTGCGCATGCGCGATATAATATCGCTATGATATCGCCCAGCACTACACGGTAAAAGTCCTCACACCTGGGTTTGAGCAGCTGACCTAAAGAACCTGCGTACACATTGTCCCGTTGCAGATATGATTGCCCACCCCTGACTTACGGCTACCGATAGGAAGTGCAAGAAAAGTAGCTTTTCTGAAATGGAAATCGAGGTGCTTGTGGGTGAGGTAGAGACTAGAAAGAACATTTTTGTCTGATGGTCACAGCAGTGGGGTGACAAAAGAAAAATCAGCGAGTGGCAACACATTGCAGATCCTGTTATTGCTGAGAGCGCAGCAAACATGAGAGTGCATGAGTTTAAAACAATCCATAGCATTACGCACGTGTGTGACCGCAATATTTCTGTTTCTAGCAATCAGACTGATTGTCTCACAGTTTGTCCGTATGATCGTAATAATCCAGTGATGTCCACCACTAATATATTTACATTTCAACAATTGCGGTGTACTTTGACTTAAGATTTGAGTCGGCTTACATATTTTACTATTGAAAAGTCCTTATGTAATAATTATGGCTTACTCACAAATAAAACCGCTTTTTCTATGATAAAGTAGATGTATATGTGACGTGCGCTATGAGGCGAAATTAAACGTATGAGTTATGACTCAAGCACAATGTATGTATGTGTAATTATGCTACTCACATTTTTTCCTACAACCTAGCTTCAATTCACCATCTCCACCTGGGTCGCCAGGTCGATATGCATATTCTGCCCTGTGTTTCTATAGATCGCAACGTTTGCGTGGGAAGTTCCGTACAATTCTTTCAGGTCCCGTGTTTTACCTACGCAACGGTTATAAATAAACCCCAGGTCAGGGTGTACACGAGCTGACATATTAAAAATCACCTTTTTGACCCCGACATGATTTTAACACGCAACCTTCTGATGTGGAGTCAGACACGCTACCATTGCGACACAAGGTCCCACCTGCCATCTAAACCAGATAGGCCTACACTTTATTAGCAGCCCCAGCCCAGAGTCTCTTGTGCCGAACAGTCTGCTTACAGCTTTGGGATTTTTTTTGCTTTTATCATCTGATGGCTCACATCCTCCCCGTTTCCGTTGATCCTGAAAAATCAAGTCCCACCACATCCCGCCCACACTCAGTCACTAAGCCACTTAAGCTTCCTTAAAGTAACTTATAGCATTTCATGCAACGCACTTATTTGACTGAAACATAACTCCAAAATTACAGCCACGGGAGGGAAGTAGTTAATTACCATACAGACTGAGAAAAAAAAACATATTGTAGATGGCACACCCAGTCCCTCAAACCCAGAGGCTCCATATCTTGGCCATAAAGGCCAGGCAGATTTCAATCTCATCGGAAGTCAGGATTTCCCATCTTATTAGAGATGATCAATCTGTGGACCAGGGCCGTGCAGAGATGTTTGAAGGGGCGGGTGCTCAAAGTTAAAAAGGGGCACATAGAACCAGGCTGAATAACAACAACCCACATTCATCAAGAATCTAATATGGAATCGCATCATACTATATCATTATTAAATGTTTAAACTGTAGCGATACAATAATTTTGCTGCTGTAAAATCAGGATTTTGTCATATTTGAAATATAGTTCTAATATAATGTTTCTTAATGTATTTTCTTTAAAATACAGTGTTTTTTTTAATATCGTAATTATAATAATCCATAATTATGTGTATATCCATATTAGATCATTTTTAGTGAAATAAAAGCCCTCCGGAAAGGCAGGGAAAAGCCCTATAACTTACTTTAAAACGAAATATGTTCCCTAAAACGGTGGACAGAGTTACAGACCCATGACACCCTTACCCAGTTAGCTAGTGGCTAATGACCACCACTACTTGTGCAGTTAATAAAAGGACAGGTAATGTTTTCTCGCGCTGTTGCACACTGTGCACACACAGCATGCTCATTTGTTTCAATTCATCAGTTGCCACAAGACAACAACGTTTACATAATTACCTAATACTCCCGTGTGCTATAGACTATAGTGTACGCTGTACACCCTGGTTACTGGTTTTTGTTGCGTCTGTCTTGTTTCCCCTACAGCTCCGCACCGCCCAGCCGGCAAAAAATGCGCGTGCTCTTTGCGAGCTCGTTCCCGGCTCGGAACCAGCGCGATCTGCCGTCAAGGGTGAGCATTGGTTAATGGTCATCATGTGACTGATGCAAGCCAGATCGTTTTATTTAACAAAATTGTGATTAATAGTTAAATGTTATTGTTGTGGGGCACAGGCGGGACTCCACACGCACACTCACATAAAAAAACGCCTCAAGAAAAGGGCACTTGGGGTACCCAAGAGGAAAGGGGCAGGTGCTCAAACCCTCTCCGCCCCCCGCACGCGTATGCTGTGGACCATAGACAGACTACACTTTGCACTCAGGCGAAGTTAGAAGATTATGTTTGCTGTATGCATGATAATTCTCGCTTCTGCTACAGAAGTAAAAAAAGAAAAAAATATATGATTTTTACTCAACAGAACAAGAAAAAATGACGTACATTATCCTGTTCATGGTGACAAAGTACTGCTTTTGAGCTTTCCAATGAGCTACAGTTGAGCCATATAACTGTAATTGTAAAAATGTTACAGCTCAAAAGATGACACGATTTTTTTTGCTACCCAGAGTGTAGAAAAAGCAAATGATTGTTTTTAAATAAAGAAAAACATTCATGAGATCTGGAAGGTGTGTAATTCAGATGCCAAATTTCATCAGAATGGTGGTGAAAAAAGTTTTTTGGAAATTTGTTGGATTAAAATGACATGGGCCCTTACCATAAGGTGTTTGAAATCTGTTAAAATGCTTTGCTAGTAACTTTTCAGCCTTTTATTTGTTATGTGATACCAAATGAAAGTTCTCTGCAGGCCTATATAAAGTTGTGTATGTTTAATATTTGATCTTGCATACATCATTCAAAACACTGAACTCGCCAGTTTTCTTTTTTACTTTCCTGATCTAAATTCCAAAAATAACTGAGTTACAGAGCCCATCAAAACAAAGTAACTTTGGGTGGATTACCAATGCTTACTCTAAATATGGACTGGAAAAAAAATCGACGTGTAAGGGCATATGGCGTGAAACTGTAGCCGTGTTGTTCAGGATCTAAGCCGGAAATGTTTCCAAGATGCTTTCTACTCGGAACACCTACGCTCAGACTGTTATCAATTAAGGCGAAATTAAATAACCACCCGTTACATAATTAGAGTTTACCCGTGAGGGGTGGTATTCGGTCACGGTGGGTGCGGATTCCCACACTGTGAGTGTTTGAGAAAACATGCATGGATCTCAAAAGGCGGGGGTTTCGTATTATCCCTATCATCCGAAGTGTCAGATTGCACACAATCTGTGCCGTGCGTTTGAGGACTACTGCCTTCAGATAACCTTTCGTGCACTGTTTTCCATCTCATCGTTCCCTTCTCCTCTGTTGATAATAATGTTATCCGTGAAGCTGCTCCGACAACCCCTGTATATCTATTCCTCGCATTAATTGTTTTGTATTTTCGATCCATATGAAAACTTCTCTTTCGCCAACAACTAACATTCCAGCAATTTCTATATCCTTGTCGATCTCGCTGTCGATCGCTTGCTTCATTGCAGTGTAAGATCCAAAGTTAGTCGGTGCTTCTACAAACTGCATAAATGCAGAAGTAAAACTATACTCCATTCTGGATTTATCCGTTATTTACTTATTTTGCAGTGCCCTCAAGCGGGCATAGCTAGAATATTCAAAAAACGAAAATTAATATAATTCAGAAATTATGAACCAGCTTGACTTCAGTTAGGACTGTGGGAGGAAACCAGGTAAAAAAAATAGGGATAACATAATACCCCCGTATGCCAGATTCAGAATTGCAGGCGTAGGTAAAAAACGCATGATTCCTGCACATATATACTACATATGCAGAGTAGGACTAACTTCTCTGGGGGCTGCGGGCTGACATGAGTAGGGGCCCCCTAAGTGGGCCATTGGAGAAATTTTTGGATCCGAAACGAGAAGGAATTATAAACGATGGAACATTAATAATATTCTAAAGTGCAGGACACCAGCAGTAACAGTTATACTTCAGGGTTGGGGTGGGAATGCTGCAGGTAAAATTTGCTGGTGGTGAGAGGGAGGTATCGTGCTGGAGGATCGATTGGTCAAATTTAAGAAGTTTAATAATTCCTTCTTTGCTAAGCTTGGTCTTGAATTTTTGCATACGTTCGTTTAACTGTGTTCTCTCCAAGTCTGATCACAAGTTGTCTACCACTCTAATGAGACAGTATCAGACAAAGGAAATGTAATGTTAGTCTTGTATCTTTGTGTCATTTTGCTTGGCAGGGAAGAACCGGTAGACTCCAGTGTTATAAGAAAGCTGGGTAGCGCTAAGTAGTCTCAAAGTAGGATGTTCTATTACAGCTGGGACGGGGCAACTTTGTCTATCCTGAAAACTATCACCAAAAATGCAAACAACATACATTTTACTATCATTTATCATAAAGGGGGAGAAGGTTAGGATGATTACACGGGCCCCTGAATGAGGGGGGCCATAAAAATTTGGATTTATCTGGGTTGAGGGCCCAGTATGATATTCTTTCATTGGGTCCAAAAGCGATAGCTGCACGAGCACCTCTTAAAGTAAAGTCCAAAGGCACAAATGCGTCTACAGTGAGGAAGAAAATATCATATTTCCTTGGCACAGGGTGCAGAGTTTTTTTCGTTTTTACCGGTCACACGTGTCTTTGTTACATTTCACCCCCCAGAATGCAATTCTTCTGATTATCCTTTCTGTGCCTTCCCTGCACTGTTTAATTTATCATCTTCTATGCGTTCTGGTTGTTTTACAATCAATTGACACCAGTGCAACAGATTTCGGAAACAATGTACATTAAAAAACCGTACAACGAAAACGGTAAAAATCTGATGAGCAATCTCACGTTCCAGGGTAGGATTATACACCATAGGCTGTTCTCATCTGTCTCTGCACATTGAGAGGGAATGTGGCGCTATTCCAGGGGTGGGGATTCTGCACATCCGAACGCAGTTATTTTTGACAACTATAACCTTCCTGCTTTTTTCTGAGCGGAAATAAATTTACACACCTCAGTGGGTAGCGCTCGTCATTATGACAGCTGAGGTTCCAGAGATGTCATCCACAAATGACCTGGAAAAAATGTGCTTCACAGTACAGACGAAAGACCACCAGTACAATACTCGTACAGTGCGAGGTCTGCACGCCCAGAATAATTTTTTGCGTTTTTGATAGGCCTGCTGTTACTTCCAACAGTAGCGGATATCAGATCGCCCCCCTTCCAGTGTGCAGTTCGGCATTTTTCCCAAACGCAAGCAGCATATGTAACACAATTATAATATTAACGATTCAGAAAATGTTTGGCATAGCTGCAATTACTGTGTAATTAAAAAAAAAATGTGTTCTCTATTTTCATCAGATGTTCTTCAGATTTTTCGTTTTCGTATGCCACCCCCCCCCCTCCCATTTCACTTCTCCCCTGCCTTGAAAATAATTCGTAGCCGTAATACACGAGACGAAATATTAACGCTAAAATATTGTACTGTTTTTCTTTAACACTAACGTTCTGTTATGTGCTATTATTTATTAATAATGAAACAAATTATAACCTTTCACTACTACGTCCCGTATACGGATAAGTGTGCTCCGTTATCTATTGTCTTTGTGTTTCCGATGAGAGCTGGTTCATTGTCTAGTCTGTCTAGCCGGGACCCGAAATCAGCGCACGATCGCCGCCGAGCTGTGGCAGATTGGTCAGTCGGCGCTGGTAACAGACGCCGCAGCTGCCGTCCTTACGCGATGACGTCAGGCGGCCGCGGATTGGCCGGCTGCCATCTTTGATCGCGCGACAGGCCGCGGCGCGAGCGGGGCCTCATTCGACTCCGACCGCTCCGTCTCTCGGGAGAGCGTGTTTGTAAAAAATATATATATATAATAATAATAAAAAGGATAAACAAAAACGGGGCAAAGGAGCGGAAAATAAAAAGGAGGTGCATTGAACCGAGAGAAAACGGAAAGGGGAACGAGCACCGACAAAGGTACCCGCTGTCCCACTCTCACACGGGACCCCGTAAAGGAAGCGAGGACAGCGGACGGACCGACCGACCGACAGGGCCCAGGCGAGCTAGCCACACGGATTGGAAAGGGACGGGCCAGACGCCTGCTCGGCGAGAAAAGGAGACGGACCGGCGGAGGCGGGTAGGCGTCTCGGCTGCGGGCGCATGGGCAGAATGGATAAGGGGAGAACCGGCTGCGGACTCACCGGCGATTCCAGAAAAGCGACATCCGTTGCTTGCGCTAGCGGGTCGGGGGGTACGCCGCGAATCGGTTAGCTGGTTACCGCTAGCGACGGACACGCCACGGCCCGTTATCACCATCACCTCCAATAGGTGTACGGCCCGGGGGACAGAGGGCCGTGCCGGGCCGTGTGGTGGAAGAGGCCGCGGTCGTCGGGGACGCCGCCGCATCATCCGACTAGCTGCTTGCCCCTGGTCGGCGTTGGGTTACTGTTCCGCCTAGCCTTTATTGATTAGAATTAGCCCCGGAATTAGCCACGTTTTACCCTCTTTCTCCGGGGAGCATCGGTGCAACAGTGATGATCCCGGTTCCTGTCTCTTCGGCTGCCTTTGTACCACGCTAGCCGTACCCTCTCATATGCCGCCAACATCCATTTTCTCAACTAGTTGTTTTTTAGGGGTAGCTGGTTATTCGGGTGGTCCAGGACGTCACGGTTCAGTGCACGTTTGCTATCCGTCTATCAGCCGTTTGTCTTTTGTGGTCAGCCGGCCCTGGAAATACGGCCGAGTGGCTGCTCGTTTAATTAATTCAACCCCCATCCATTTCCCGTAGTCTAAAGGGTTATTCTAA
This sequence comes from Mormyrops attenuatus, assembly GCA_026777985.1. Lineage (NCBI taxonomy): Eukaryota > Metazoa > Chordata > Actinopteri > Osteoglossiformes > Mormyridae > Mormyrops > Mormyrops attenuatus. Next base: position 16,303,194 of record JAODKC010000047.1, on the reverse strand, counting down.
ATCTGTTTTTAATTTTTGGGATATTTGGGATGTCTTGAGGACTCCTGCTGGTTGAGGAGGAGTAGGGTTGTTCTGGAGGTTGGGAAATCGCCTCGCGGATTCGATTGAACTCGTCATACTGACCCAGTTGCTTGTAAACGAAAGTAAAACCTGTCTTGAGTACCGTTAACGAGGTGCGAAACGTATTAAATGATCGTTCCGAAAACACTAACCCAAGGGGCTTTAAGATTATGTAAATTCGTGTGGTCTGGGAGTTTTTTTATTTTATGAGTCGCAATGATGACTAGGTTAGATAATGGGAAAATACATGGTCAGAGAATGTTTTTTATTTCCGGCTTCATCTCATTACAGACCAGATACAATTTTAAATAAGTGCAAAATGTACATACACGGGGCTATAAGACGATGAAGGCAAATGCAGGCCAGAAACTACTGCGTAGTTTATATAATTATCGGTTTAGGTTGCAAGAACCATATGCGATGTGAAATCGAGGCAGATAATGCAGACTGTTAGGTTTACCATAAAATTCTAGCGTGGTTTCCTAGAGAAAAGAGGGGACTGTTAGAGTCCGAAGATGGATTGCACAGGTCTGACAGAGGGGCTAAAATAAGTTTGGGGTGCAGAGGTCAACATGGTAGAATTGGAAGGATGACCAGTCACGAACAGTAAAGATAAGTTGAACCAAAGTGACTGGACTGGGTGTTTAGAGGACCGGTCTGATCACAGTGAGAATGTCTGAAGGCACTCAGTCTTCTTGTTTGTCAGACTTGGGTATTGGTGACTGTCACACTGGAATGGCTGATAGGTCACAGTCAGTATGATGCAGGTCTTTCTTGGATGGAGAGTGCAGGCCTGGTCCCCGGGGATAGACCAGCAATCAGATGGGTAGCAGGCCTTTGTTCCACCCACATTACCTGGGGAGCTCGGCTGCTTGGGTGGTCAGTTTCGTCTGGGAGCATCTCTGGTGTTCTCTAGCTCTGGCCCCCATCACCTGCAGTGTTCAGTGCTCCCCCCCCTCCCCCCACGACAAACGTCTCAATCAATACCATTGGCTGCTTCCTGTGTGCTCATATTTCCAAACTGCAATGGGGAACATCTACACGTTAGCCTACAGATCACAGCGACAGTGTTTCAAAGATTCACTGATGAACTGGTGTTTTATGCCTTGTGTGTGTCATGGGATTATGGGCAAGCACGTCCCAGCTTCAGGGTTGGGGTGATACGCCCTGGCTCGCACGTGGGGGGCGGGGTGTCCTCACCCTGTGCATGTATTGCATGAGTACCACGATGCTCGGTTCTGTGCGGCAGAGCTTGCATTTCAAAGCAAAGCTCTGCAGTTGCGGTCCGTTGACATGCTGTCTGTGCCCCGTTTGACATTGCATTATCAATTACAGTGATGCTTTGCAGGTGGCCTGCAGCTTTTCCAAACAGACCTCCGCTGCATAAGCCTCCTGTAGTCGTCTCCTTTTCAAGGATCTTGACGTTTATTGAAACATTTTTAGAATGCAAACGTGAAGGATGAGCTTATTTCTGGTAGCCTTAAAACTGCTAATTAGTACTAAAAGTTACGGATAACTATGCAAAGTTAAACATGCTTGCGTGGATTTGAATGTAGAGAAGTGACAACTTGAGTGAATCCAGGTGGTGTGGAGCTTGTCTGTTCCGATTCCTTCAGATGGATGAACTGTTGAGTTATTTGCGAAATGAAGCCTTTGCCTGACTTCTGTTTCTTTCAATCTCCTGGCAGGAGGCTGGTTCTGAGGGCTGCGGCCAAGGGAACAGACTCAATGAGTTTCCAGCGAAATGTCAGAGAAGTCAGGGCAAAACACCAAGGCAAAGGATGGCAAGACCAAGTATGCAACCCTTAGCCTTTTTAACACCTACAAGGGCAAGTCTTTGGAGACCCAGAAAACAGCAGGTAAGGAGAAACTAAATGTGAATTTGCCCCCCAGTCAGACTGTAAATATTATCATGTAACGCTTAACCATCAGCCAGGGTCGATTCTGGCATGGAACCTCAAAGCTCGGCATCCTTGTTCTGTTTCGTTTCCGTCAGGGTGGAAAGTGAGCCGTGGATATCAAGCTGAAAACTGTTGATGACTTGCTCATTGATGTGTTGCCAAACTGCTAACATTTTTTATTTGGGGTCCATGGAGACAGGTTATTAATTTAAATGATATTGCAGTACAGTACTGTGATTGCTGGATATCTACAAAGGTTACAGTCTGTCACCCTCTCTTCCCTTGTGACATATTCTTATGAAGTTGTCGCTGCTCCTTGGCTGAAATGAGAAAATGGGCTATTGGACGTGGATAGTCCCTTCTCTTGTGAATAGGGTTTCTGGAACCACTGTGGATTTGCTGAGGGTCACATGGGTGCTGTACATGCTTTTTGGAGTTTATATAAGTGATACGGTAGATGATTGAACCTGGATGGTAATGGCACAGGGTTTCTGTCTTTTTAAGGCTGACCTGAATATACAGAGGCCTGTCTGTCATCAGATCGAATCAGTTCAGATTTTAACCAGAATCAAATAAGAACCATTATTACTCTGAAGGAAATTGTGAGACTGCACATTACAGACCTACTCAGCAAGACAGACGGTACATAGTACTACATACAACAATCGATGTATAAAATTAACAGATTATAAATAAATAAGTGGGTGATTATGGTGATAAGTACGTTAAATATTGCATTTGAAATAATATCTATTGATAAAAATAGGTGGCATTGTACATATTATGGCATTTGTCCTAATTGGTTTGCCTGTTGTACAGGCTGTCAGAAGGAATCATGTCCTCAGATCTTCTGTGCTGTGTTTTTTGCTGTTCAGTACATGGCTGAAAGTGCTCTTTTGTCCAACCATGACGTGGGGTGGTTTAGCAGAATCGTGCATGATAGACCAAAATCTGGACAGCATCCTCCACACTACCACAGTGTAATTTGTGTCCAGTTCCTTCCCTAGCACCAACTCAGCCTTCCTGATCAGCTTGTTGAGCCTCTTAGTGTCCGCCACCTTCACATTGCTGTCCCATCACATGACAGCATTGAGGGAGGCACTGGCTACCTCTGACTTGTAGAAATTTCGCAGCATTGTTTTGCAGGCTATGAAGGTGCTGAGCCTCTGTAGGAAATGCACCCTGCCCTGATTCTTCATGTAGAGGGCAGTGCAAAGACCAGTTTATAGACCAGTCCAGTTTTCTGTCAAGGTAGACGCCCAGGTACTTGTAGTCCAGTATAATCTCTACCATTTCACCCCAAATGCACTTCGGGGGTCACCAGTGACCATCATGTTTTTCTGTCCGCTACCAACTGTCTTATGGATGTTAAGTTGTAGGTGGTTCCTGTCACTCCAGCCAATAAAGTCATCATCTGGGGTGTTTGAGAAAATTTACCTAGAAAATGCAGCTTGGTTAATTTCTTAAGCATTCAGAAATCTGTTCTTTTTTTTTTGATGAAAGTAAAAGCACCCTAACTTTTGAATAATTTAATTTTTAAGTGGGTTCAGGCAGGAGTTTAAAAATTTGATACTGTTGAAAGCAAGCTGAATAGGGTGCCAGCTCCAGCTTGGGCTCATGAACAGGAAGCCCATTTGCATTTTTAAATCTGGGTGGCTCTTTACCAAAGTGAGCCATCACCTTCTTTAACAGTTTTCGTGCCTATTGATTAGCTATGGAAATGCCGTCCGTGTGCAGTATGACCAGGTGCCACGTTTCTCCAACATGCCTCTGATTTTGCAGTCGCTGCCAGACATGGGCTCCAGAGTCTGGGCAAAGTTGCTGTCAGCCGGCGCATGCCCCCCCCAGCCAACTTGCCCAGCCTGAAGGCCGAGAACAAAGGCAACGACCCCAACGTGAACATCGTACCCAGGGACGGCAGTGGCTGGGCGTCCCGGCAGGACCAACCCTGTGACGAGCGGTAAGGATGGGCTGCCTTGCGGCAGTGTTACCGGTGTAACTGCTCTGGGGCTCCTTTATGAGGGGAGGGAACAAAAACTTTTTTATAGAGATTGTTTTTAATCAATTAATCCCCCCCCCCCCTGGCTTTCGAGTATGTTGTACATTGTGAGCATTTTGTCAATTTCATATGTTCTCTGTCCCCTGTGTCATGCACCAGGCAACAGGAGACACCACCCCCTCAACCCAAACAAGGGACTTCTCAGCCTTCAGAGGCAACTGTCAGCGCCAGCCGTTCCTGGGCAGCCAACAAACAACCTGGGCAGGTAGACGGTAGGTGACCTTCGACCTTTCCGCTCTCATTATTGTATGCTTTGGCACCCCCTCCTGGCCTGGTTATCAGCATGTTTTGGCAACAGTTGGGCTGCTAAGTGGCTAATTCAGTCGCTGCCAAGCTTTGGTTCCACTTTATGTGCGTTGATGCTTTTGAGTTATTTAGAAACATTCTTTACTGTCGTTCACAAGATCTGACGGTACCGTGGTTTTTTTTCAGGGCCAGCCAGAGTCAACAGCCACTTCCAGCAGGAGTTTCCCAGCCTCCAGGCAGCCGGCGAGTCTAACAAACCAGGGGAGTCGGAGGAGGAGCCCTATGGACCGGGCCCTAGCCTGAGGCCACAGAGTAAGTGGTCATGGAGTCGGAGGCAGAGCCAGCACTGCAGCCGAGCCATGGCTCACCAGTCTGTGCTACCATGTCTCTGCAGATGTTGGCAGCTGGCGCGAGGGCGGTGGCCGCAATCTGAACACGGCGCCGAGCCCCTCTGAGATGGACAGCAAGGCGTCCGAGGAGGAGGGCGGTCGCAGCACACCTTCCCCCACCGCAGGGACCACTGAGCCTCGCAAGGATAAGAAGGAGGCCCGGGAGAGGCTGCCCCCCTGCGCTCAGCCCAAGCTGAATGGGGGACAGCCTGGCCAGGCGGGGGCGCCGTCCCAGTTCCATCCCCCTTTCAGCGGCATGATGCCACCTTATGTGAGTATCTTCTACTGGAACATAGTGCTCTACCTGCAGGCAACCTGTTCCCATTTGGACTCATTTCGCCCCCTCCCCTCGCAGATGTTTCACGCTTACCCCAGGATGTCATACAACCTTCCTCCAAGCAGCCTCAGACCCACCATGTCACAGCAGGATGGAGCCAAGTGAGTAGATTTAGCTACAGCTAAAGTTAAGGTTTCTCGTGAACTTTATTTCAGGCCCCAGGGTTTCCTTGATGTTTCTGAGGGCAGTGGGTGCTTCTCAGAGGGTGGAGTTTCCCGTTTGCAGTAAAAGCTGTCATGTTAAGCGATTAGTAAAATTTCATTATACTGGCCTTTTAACCTGAATGGATCCTGCTTGGCACTCATTTGGTGCCGCTGCTGCCCTGCGCCACGTTTGCTATAATGGCGATGCCCTCCTTCCCCCTGTGCCCCCAGAGGCCCGCGGGCTGCCGGTCGGCCCCCCCAGGCCTGGCCTCAGGACCCCGACCGGCCCTCAATCATCAGTGCCACAGAGCTGAAGGAGCTGGACAACCTGGACACGGAGGCCGACGAGGGCTGGGCCGGTACGAGTGGCTGTTGGGGAGACGTGTGGGGCTGGCTGGCGGGATGCTGGCGACACCGGGCACTTCTCACAGTTGCCTCTGTCCCCCAGGTGCCCAGATGGAGGTTGACTACACGGAGAAGCTCAATTTCAGCGACGACGAGGAGAATCAGACAGGGAAGGACAAGGCAGACAGCTGGTGAGTGTGTGGAAGGTCGATGGCTGCGGCAGTGGCTGTGGTGGCTGTGGGGTTAACTGACCGGCGCCACTCCATGCAGGGACTGGATGGGTAAAGTGGAGCGAGCTCGTCAGCGCAGCACCGAGGCCCCAGAGGGCCCAGAGGATCGGGCTGTGGGCAAAGGATCATGGGTCGATGGCGGAGATCCCCGAGCCGTGTCTCCTGGAGGTAGACAGCAGGCTGGAAAGATGGCGCAGCAGCAGGAGTACCAGGTAGAAGGGCCGTGCTGGGTTGCCATGCTTCCTCGCGGTGGGGGGGTCCCCATGGCTGAACTGGGTTTGACCTCCTCCTATACTCAGACGGGCCGCGGCGTGGCAGGTGGCGCCCCCCGGCAGGGAAAGCAGCAGGCGGCAGCTGAAGAGGACTCTGAGGTATGGCGGCAGCGACGTAAGAAGCAGTCGGAGGTATCAGAGGCAGTGGAGCGGGCGCGGCGGAGGCGCGAGGAGGAAGAGCGTCGAGAGGAGGAGCAGCGGCTGGCCGCCTGCGCTGAGAAGCTGAAGCGACTCAATGAGAAGCTTCGCCCTGCTGAAGGCCAGGCGTCGCCCCCTGTTGGCTCGTCGCGGGAGGACAGTGGCGGGACGGTAGCAGATGTGCCCTCGGTGGGGGTGACCCCAGCTGCCCCCGTTCATCCACGGGAGGAGGACCCCACCTGCGGGGAGGAGGCGCAGTTTGTGCCCCGACAGCCTGACTCTCCGGAAGGTGCAGCCTGCAGCCCGGACCTAGAGGCAGAGCCCGCCAGGCAGGACGGCGTGGCGGAGCAGGCCTCCACAGGAGATGGGGGCAGCCTGGAGGAGAGACGGGGTAAAAAGCATTGCCACACTGACCCAAGTATGTGGTGCCCCCCTAAATCTTGCTAAGCAGTGGGGTGGTATTTTGCCTGTCCAGGTGAGGAGACCACAGCGCCCGTCTTATACGAGGAAACCCCGGCACTCGCTCCCGAGGCAGAAGGTGAATCAGGGGCCGCCCTGCGCCCCTCACTCACCTCTGGATACTCCAAGCAGTTTCAGAAATCGCTGCCCCCTCGCTTCCTGCGACAGCAGGTACGACGCCCCCTCAGCACACCCCTTATAGAGCGCTCTCTCCCTTCATTGTGACGAATGTGCTGATATGTGTATTAAACTGCTCTCAGGAGCAGATGAAGCAGCAGCAGTGGCAGCAGCAGCAGCAACAGCAACAGCAGCAGGGAGGTGCCGTCTCCCCCTCTGGTGCCCCGGTCCCGTCTCCGCATCACCGGCCACTTTATCAGCCCCTGGGGCCGCACCCTCAGCACTTAGCCTCCATGGGCTTTGACCCGCGTTGGCTCATGATGCAGTCCTACATGGACCCCCGCCTGATGTCAGGTCGCCCGCCCTTGGACATGACGGCCATGCTGCCAGGTGTGTGGAACATTGGCGTCCGGTGTTAGCTCGAGTTGCAAATCAGTCCTTGGGGGGTGTCTATGTGTCAGTTAACTGATGTCAGAAGTCCGTCCATCGCGTGACATTGTGTTTGAGCACCTTTAAGAGATGTTCCCAGCATGTTCTTGTTGTCCCCCCCCAGGGAGAATGCCCCCCAAACAGGTGGTCCGCAGAGAGCCCACGGACAGTGCCACCTCAGGGTCGGACTCCTTCGAGCACAGCCAGCGCCCTGCGAGGGAGCATGGCCTGCCCAATGAGCCACGTGTGGTGTGGGGCTCAGATGCCTATGAGCCTCTGCCCTCTGTCACGCCCCCCAAAAAGCAAGATGGGACCAAAGAATCCAGGTAGTGATGAGAGCTAGTCAGCTGCTGGAATTGGGGCCTTCCTCTCTGCTTTTGGCCTTGCGGATTGTAGGACACAAAGATGGGCACTTTCTGCATGTGTCTAAGTTCTGTGATATTGTACATGAAACGCTGTTATATGATGTCTGATATTTCCAGATATTGCTGACGTTTCCGCTTTGCTTTTTCCCCTTCCAGGCTGGACTCGGGAGTGGATCTGGAGAGAGGGCTGCCCGCTGCCTACGGCCTTGAGCATAGCCAACTGGAGACCAGAAGCAAGAGCGACTTCTTCCCGTCGGAGGCCATGTCCGGCTTTCCTCAAGTGGACGTCGCGGGGCTCCTGCTCACCGACCGGAGCCCTGTGGAGTCCACCTTCGACCTGAAGGAGGCCGGCCTGCCGTGTGGCAATGAGGCCGAAGAAGTGCCTCAGGCTGGCCTCAAGAGGAGCATCTCGCAGGGCTCTGGTCATTCCCTGAAGCTGGAGGAGCCTCGCTTGGAGAGCGTTCCACTTACCCAGAAGACACTGGAGCTCTCAGATTCTGGGGAGCAGCCGGAGGACAAGCCGTCCAAAGATGGGGCTCCTGGCTCCTCGGGTAGCACCCGTGCCACGCCCCCTGTGGAGGCCCAGCACAAGCCTGAGAAACTCCCTCTGCCAGTGTCTGGCAAACCCAAGGTGTCGGAGATGCGCTGGGGTGCCCGGTCTGGACAAGGGCGGCGAGAGGGCCCGGCAAGCGAAAGGCCCGTGAGGCGCTCAGGGCCAATCAAAAAGCCCGTCCTGCGAGACATGAAGGAGGAGAGGGAGCAGCGTAGGGAGAAGGAGGAGCGCGGCGAGCGGGGAGAGCGCGCCAAGAAGGAGGCCCCCGCTGCCAAAGCCCCTGCCTCTGGCGCACCAGAGAGCCAGAAGCAGCCCGGCGAGGCCAAGAGGGACGTTCCAGCACCCACTGACCAGGAGGAGACGCTGGCTGGGGGGGCAAGCAGAACCCGTGTCCCCCAGCCTCCAGTGGGGACTCCAGCCCAGGGGCCCCGAGAAGAGAAGCAGGACAGGGTGCCGGTGGGAGACAAACAGGCAGAAGCCAAGTTGCCTCCACGCAAAGAGTCCAGCCTCCCTCCTCGGGCATACCGGCGGGAGGAAAGAGAGAGGGAGAGAGAAAGGGAACGGGAGAGAGAGCGAGAGAAGGAGAGGGAGCGTGACAGAGAGCGGGACTGGCCTGCCGACTCCAGCTACAGGGGCCGCGGCCGCGGGGAGTACTATTCCCGCGGTCGGAGTTACCGTGGCAGTTATGGAGGCAGGGCCCGGGGCAGCCGTGGACGCAGTCGAGGAGAGTACCCTTATAGGGAGGCCCGCTCTCGGCCCGATCTGCCCCTGGCCACCTCCGGGGGTGTCGGCTTCCGCTGCCGTGAGGAGAGTGAAACTCGCAGCGAGAGCTCAGACTTCGAGGTTCTGCCAAAGCGGCGGCGCCGGCGAGGGTCCGACACGGACTCGGAGAGCGAGGCTTGCGACTCAGCCAGTGATACAGGGCCCTCGGACCGGGAGCACAGTGCCAAGCCTGTCCGGCTCCGCAGGGACCCTGGGGAGGCGCGGCGTGGCTCAAAAGGAGTGTCTGGGCTGGTGGGAGGAGCCTCTGCTGTAGGCTCCACCGGCGCGACAGATAAGGTCTCCTGCAGAGAGGACGACGGCCGACCCAAACCCGGCTTCCTCCCCAAGGGTGAGCCCGTACGACGCGGTCGTGGTGGGATGTATGGCCGCAGGGGTGGGGCCAGGGAGCGAGGAGCCCCGAGGCCTGGTCCCCTGAGGAGGCTGGGGCCCAGGGAGGTCTCACAGTGGCCCAACAAGCCGATGGAGACTTTCCACCCAGACGAGGCCGAAGCCTCCCGCAAGGAGAACTCTCCTGCAGACAGGAGGCCACCCAAGTTTGAAAGCAGGAAGTTTGGTGAAGTAGGGGCAGCCGCTCGAGAGAGGCCCCGAAGGCCGCGGCCAGCCCGGCCCCCCAGGCAGGACAAGCCGCCTCGCTTCCGAAGGCTGAAGGAGCGTGAGGCGGCAGTGAAGGCTGAGGAAGAGGCTCCCACCACGTCTGTCCCCGTTCCTGCCCCTTCAACTGCTCCCAAGTCCTCAGGAGGCTCCCCGCCCACAGCGGAGGCCTCTTCCTCTGAGGCGGCTGTCGCAGCGGAGGGGCCAGCAGCAGACACGGGGCCCTCTGTCCTTGCAACTGTGAGTAAGTCCCCGGACCTGTCCAATCAGAACTCCTCAGACCAAGCCAACGAGGAGTGGGAGACAGCATCGGAGAGCAGTGACTTCAATGAGCGCAGGGAGCGGGACGAAAAGAAGGGAGCACTGGACACAGGGGCAGCCGCCCCCACCCCGTCGGCCTCCTCTGCACCTGTCCAGGGCTCTGTGGGCCAGGGGAAGGCTCCAGCGGAGGGTGGCGTGACCCCCAAACGCGAGGCATCCGCAGCTGCTAAGAGGAGCTTCTCCAGCCAGCGTCCAGGAGACCGTCAGAACCGGAGGGGGAATGCTGGGACCAAGGCGGGCCGCGGCTACCCGGGAGGCAAGGGTGAGCGGCGTGGAGGAGCTGGGGCCAAAGTGGCACGCCGAGGGTGAGTTTCGGGGAGCTAGCTGCACAGGAATGCCGCTGTTTGCTGCTGTCTCGTTTCATTCATGCCTGCTTTGTCTGTCTGGGTTACCGCAGCCTCCCGCTTCCTGTATTTCAGCAGAATTCCCCAGCCACTGTGTGTTCACTGATTTGTTCATGTGTATTGCTTCAAAGCTTCCACTGAAATGGATGTAAATAAATTTGTATTTTTAATGGCGTTTCACCTAGTGTTGGGCAGTATACCGGTTCATACTGAAAATCGTTTTTTATTATTGTTATGATATGAATTATTCTTATACTGCAACACCGGTTTAAATAGCCTAAACAACGTTCGGAAAGTGGCGCCGCTGGAATCTGTTCAACCCTCTGGGGCCTAGGGGTAGGAAACGCACTTTCACTGACTGGGGCATGATCACACATTTCTTTAAATATCATAAACTTAATTTATGACAACTTATTTCTTAAATATTTGTTTTGCCATTACACTCATCTTTATTTTAATGTATATTGTAAATATGTCAGATTTATGTTAAGTTTGTAATTTGACATCAAAGTATAGACATTGCAAAATGCAGTTTGGAACACTTGCAGAAACATTATAAAACTACATAGAAAGCAATGGTGGCAGTTTGTTTTGATCCCAGATATCTGATCACCAAAGTCCTGGTTACATGAAGATGACTAAATGGTGTGGTTGCAACATTCAGTTGGATAAATAAGTAAAAGCTAACTCATGTCACTATTTATGGCCACCCCCATTGATTATGTAGGAGCTTTCATGTATATGCATGAGCCATTTACACCTGGCTACACCCCCCCCCTTTATGGCGCTGATGGGGATGTATCTGGGTCGTGTTTCACCGCTGCATTGTTAATTAGGTTACCATGCGAATGCGATTTGAATATGCGTAAATGCGGCTATTTAGAATGTGAATAGCGATCTTTGTGTGAGGGCGGTACTACACGTAAGGTAAGACAAAGAAAGGTGACATGGTTTACTTTTTTGCCGATTTAACCTAATTTTAAAAACTTTAATACTTCCGACAACTGACGTTTTGAAAAGAAGACAGATTACGGATTTAGCCAGCATTTTTTTCATGAAGATTTCAGTGAGATATAAACGGAAATAGACGCGAAAAATACACTGCATCGCCGACGATGCACTGGACCCCAGAGGGTTAAGGGGGGACCTTTTTCACTGCTGCACCGCTAAAGATGTACCGTGAAAGATCAGAAACGGAAGATATAGCTGACGCTGGAGTTGGAAATAATGAGACACTGGGGTTGTCAATAAATCAATTCTCTGATACTAATTGATATTAAAAATTAGTATCTGATTAGATACTTTTTCACCATTATTGATGCCATTCACCACAGTGCACGCATGCACACTCGCGCAGCCCCTATCCTCCTCTCAATAGCAGCTGAACACATTCACGCTGGTTAACGCTCGCGTATCGAGTTGGCCGAACATGGCATATGCTGCAGTTGAAGGCACTTTGCAAGCTGTTTTAGTAAAAGAAAATTGCGCAAAAGTGCAGTTTGGAAGTATTTTGCAGACGAGGATGGAAAGGCTAAGGATGATAAGCCTCTATGCAAACAGTGCTACAGAGTTGTTTGCGACAAAGTCAAGTAGCACATCAAACTTCGCGACGTCAGTAAAGCTCATGTTCCAGCAACACTGAACTATTAAACACTTATCAAAAATGTTAACTTGGCCGGCGCACACCTTAACTGTAGCTGTTTATCTATGAGCAGTTAGCTAACAAACACGTTAGCCATCTGTTGTCATTAAGGTAGTGGATAGGCGCAATGGCTAATAAAATGATATAGTTAATGTGGGAACAATACAAAAATGTAAAACAAAAATGTGTCCTGCAGAATGTGGTAAACGCCCAGTCATACTTTAAAAAAAATACTGCCATATACCGTGAAACCGATATAACTTTGAAAAATACCGTGCTATAAATTTTTTGTCATACCGCCCAGCTCTAGTTTCCCCCCATACCCCTAAATAATGATAATGGGTATTTTTCAGTAAAAATTATTTTTTTTTAATTGTAATAGTATAAAACCATTGCAGCTGTGATTTGAAGTGGTGAGCCTAAGGAGGTTTTTCCATTAATAAAGTCCCCAGCAGATCTGTGCCAGCAGGTGGCGCTCTGGCTGCATCTGCAGTCATGTCGCTCTGGTTAATTCTGACCATGGAGCCCTGGGAGCCTATCCTGTTCTGTGTCCTCCCTCTCCTTCGTTTGCTTCTCTTGCTCTGCCCCTACCCCCGACCCCGGGGGCCTCTGTGCTCAGGCCGCCCGAGCAGCAGGCCCAGAAACTGACTGGTCTTGATCCAACCAGCAGTGCTGCCCCGAACCCGGATGCAGTGCACGGCGCCACGGCTCAGCGAGCGGCTAAGGATCCAGCAGGCCGCCGCAAGGATGACGCCAAGCAGTCCGCCAAGAAGCCCAAGGAGAAGGCCGACGCGCTGTCACAGTTCGACCTGAACAACTATGCCAGTGAGTGTCTCTGTGGTGATGGAGGAGAGCAGGGGAGGCTCCATCTGGCCTCCACCGAGCGTAACCTTGAAGCTGGTTTCCGCAGGCGTGGTGATCATCGATGACCACCCCGAGGTCACGACCCTGGAGGACCTGCAGTCCAGCACTAATGATGACGGCTTCACCGAGGTGGTGTCACGCAAGCAGCAGAAGCGGCTGCAGGACGAGGAGCGCAGGAAGAAGGAGGAGCTGACTGTGCAGGTGAGCCGCCTGCCCTCAGGGACCATCCCCTCAGTCTTGATGCCCCAGCTTAACCTGCTGTCCCTTGCGATGTCACCTTCAGAACTGGAGTAAGAAGGGCTCCGGTGAGAAAGGCCGAGGTGGGGGCTCCAAACTGCCCCCCAGGTTTGCCAAGAAGCAACAGCAGCTCGCCCCCGCTCCTCAGCCTAGCACCCCCTCTGCAGCAGTCGCTGCCCCTCAGCCAGCAGAGGGCACCACTGCCCTCCCTGCGGCCCCTGACAACTCTAGCAAGACGCTGCAGGCGGGGCAGGCTAACAGCGCCCTGGGCACAGAGCTCTGGGAGAACAAGATGAGCAACTCAGCTGTGCTCTCCGACATCAAGAAACGTGAGTCTGAGTGGCTGGAGACATCACCTTTTAAACATCATGTGTCCTGTGTAAGGATGAGTGCCAGTCAGGCAGTTCTCTGGAGACCCAGAGCAAGGGTCCTGAAAGGGGTAAACCGAGCAGTCACATGACGGCTGCATGGTGAAGCCTGACCACCTTTTGTTACTGTGCTGTAGTTGGACCCATCAGCCCGCCCCAGCCCCCCTCAGTCAGTGCCTGGAACAAGCCCCTCACGTCTTTCGCTGGCAGCATCCCGCCGGAGGTGAGTAGCTCTCCGCCTGTGTCTTCGTGACCCGCCGTGGTCCAAGGCCATGATCTGACCAGGTGCCATGGGAACAGGGTGCGAAGCCGGGCACGGAGGGTACCGCAGAGCTCGGCATGGACACCATCCAGTTCGGCGCGCCGTCCTCGGCAGGCAGCACGGACAGCGACGTTGCCCCTGCCCTCCTGGAGAAGAACTCTGACAACAAACTGCCGGAGCCCAAGGAGCAGCAACCAAAGCCTCCAAGGGCCGGGCCCATCAAGGCCCAGAAGGTACCCGCCTACCATGTTGCCCTCCTGTTGCTCCTCTATCGTCCTGTCCCCCGCAGTGACTGACGTGGCCCCCCTGGCCCCCCCCCCCCCCCGGGGCGGGCGCGGGGGGGGCGCCGGGCGGCGGGGGGGGCGGCGGGCGGGCGGGGGGCGCGGGGGGGGGGGGGGGGCGCCCCGGCGGCCGCGGGCGGGGG
>JAODKC010000047.1:16257101-16289305 GCA_026777985.1 Mormyrops attenuatus | reverse complement strand
CGGGCCGGGCCCAGCACGGCCCAGAAGGGACCCGCCTACCATGTGGCCCTCCTGTGGCTCCCCTAGCGGCCGGTCCCCCGCAGTGCCTGCTGTGGCCCCCCGGCCCCCCCCCCCCTTCGCTGCCCGAGCTGAGCACCCCCGAGACAAAGGAGTACAAGCCAGGGCCCATCGGCAAGGAGCGATCACTGAAGAACCGCAAGGCCAAGGACTGCAGGCAGGCTGACGCCGAGTCCCTGGACAAGACTGGTCCCGTGGGGCCCCGCGGAGCTGACCCCAGCTCCCCCAGCAAGGATGGCAAAGTCCCTGAGCTGGGCGCCGACATCGAGGGCATGATGGCCGTGCCAGCATCAGAGTATGGAAGTGGTTCCAAGGTAACCGCTGGAGGGCAAGGGGTTTGTTTCCTGAGGGTGATCAGCTCTCTGAGATTCAGGTTACAGAACAGGCAGCACATTCAGTCATTTGCATCAGTATTCCAAAAGTTTAAAATCAGCTTATTACTGTGTTTGTTTGTTTGGGTCTCATGTTCACCTCTCGGGTTTTAGAGTTCAGGCAGGGTGGTAAGTGAACCTGTCCTTGAATTTCCCCAGGAGTCTGTCATGGACTACACCACCCCATCTTCATCCCTGGCTGACAGTGTCCCCACAGGCGGCGGCAAAATGGAGGAGACCCTGGTAGCCAGCGTGAGTACCTGCCCCCTCACCCGTTATCGGTGTGGTGCTCTTCTTTGCCTCTGTAGCCTGTTCCACAGATCTGAGAACCATGGCCCAGTGTTGGAGTGTCTTCTCCTTGTGTCCTGCAGGTGGCGCTGCCCCACACCCTGCCCTTGCCCCGCCGAGAGGCCCTGCAGCAGAGCTCCAGCCTCACTACTGTCTCCCCAGCCACTGTGGACCTCACCCTCAAGGTACCGCCACCATCTTACCCTCGTTACCCTGTCCTTGCTGAGGCATGTCTAAACCCCCTGCCCTCTCTGGCAGATGGAGTCAGCCCGTAAGGCGTGGGAGAACTCCCCCAGCCTCGGGGAGAAGAGCTCCCCTGTGACGTCCTCGGCCTCCCCCATCACCAGCGGTGGGGGCGGCAGCAGTGCCTCCTTCAGCTCCTTTTCCAGCGCCTCCATGCCTCAGATCCCTGTGGCCTCAGTCACGCCGAGCACCTCGCTCTCTGGTGAGGGACCGGCCTGCCTCCCGCCGCGGTCACGTGACCCTCAGCCTCCGGGCCCCCGGGTGACGAGCCTGTCCCTGTCAGGCTCGGGAACCTACACCACATCATCTCTGAGCACCAAGCCCACATCCACGTCAGACCCCCCCAACATCTGCAAGGTGAAGCCACAGCAGATTCAGAGCATGGGCGTCTCTGGTGGCCATTTCTCCCAGCTGGGCTGCGTGCCACCCCTACTCCCCCAGCAGCAGCAGACGCCCCAGGTCTTCGTGTCCCAGTCCGCCGCAGGTGGGTGTCTCGCCTTGCGCCCGCTACAGGCTCATGCAAGAGCAGTGAATCTGTATTTTTTGAAACGGCAGCGCAAGGTCAGCTATGTAGAGTTTTGAATCTGCATCACCCCCTTCAACCCAAAGGAGGGTGCTCTCTCGGGCATCATTTGCGACTTGGCCATTTGAGACCCTTTGCCTCCCCCACCAGGGTCTGCTGGCCAAATCCCAGCTTTCTACATGGACACCAGTCATCTGTTCAACACGCCGCATCCCCGCCTGGCCCCGCCCTCCCTGGCCCAGCAACAGGCCTTCCAGCCTGCACTCTCGCAGGTACGCCCCCGCCTCCTTGTCCACGCCTCCCATAGCCCCTCCACCCCCAGTCCCAGTCTCCATCGTGTGGTTTTCCGTTGCAGCCCACGGCCGTGCAGCAGATCCCCATCCCCATCTACGCGCCCCTGCAGGGCCAGCCCCAGCACCAGCCCCAGCTGGGCCTCAGCGCCGGGCCGCCCGTCTCCCAGCCCCAGGACCTCTTTAGCTCCTCACTGCAGCCCTACAGGTCAGCGTCGATATCACGGACCACTCATCACGAACTAACTCAACTGCTGTCTTGGCATAGAGCTGAGGCTAAAGCTTGGTTCTCTGCCTCTGGCAGGTCGCAGCAGGCCTTCATGCAGAACAGCCTGTCCCAGCCCTCTCCCATGATGCTCTCGGGCACGGCCCTGCACAGCTACCCTGGCATGCAGCCTCCTGACCTGGGCAAGCCACAGTCCAGTCTGGCCTTCCAGCAGACCTCCAGCACGCAGCACATCCCCATCCTGTTCGAGCCGCAGCTGAATCAGCCGTCGGGGCCGGGCGGTTCGCAGCTCTTCGACACGCATCTTATCCAGGTGCTTTGCGGTGTCGCCCCATTTTCAGTGAACTGAGAAATTCTACTGAGCCTGGAACAATGTTGCACTGAAGGGGCCCAAATGAGATTTCCCTCATTCTGTTTCAGAGGAGTAGATCTGGAGCCTAGCTTAGGCCAAACAGTGTGTTCTTGGGGCAGTTTCTCCATGTGTAGAGGTGGCCTGCGAAAAATATCCCAGTGATGATTTCTCCTCCTGACGGTAGCTATCCCCACTCCCCCACAGGCACGCCAGGGCCTCAGCCAGCACTCCAGCCTCTACTCGGGTCAGCAGCCCAGCCAGAGCAGCTTCTACAGCTCCACGCAGCCCAGCTCCGCCCTCCAGCAGGTACATGCCAGCCGTTGTGAGCCGGGCCTGTCCCCAGCACCTGCTTCTCAGTGCAGGAACTGCCTTTAAATGTGTGGACTCCATCTCAGACTGGTTTCCAGTTTGGGGTGGTCTGGACAGGATTACTCCACCCAGGGATGTTATCCCATTGAGCAGTTCAGCGGTGGGCGAATGGGGCACACAGACCCACCCAGCTTCCTGGCCAATGACAGGCTGGCATCTCATCTCCCAGGTGACGGTGCCTCTCCCTGCCTCCCAGCTCTCTGTGCCCAACTTCGGCTCGTCGGGGGGCCAGCCTTTGCTGGCCCTGCCTCAGTCGCTGCCACCCACCCCTCCCCAGGCCCCGGGGCCCAGCCTCGGCCGCCAGCCCCCAGGGAGCCAGCCCTACCGGGGCCTGGTGAGCCAGAGTGCCCATGGCATGATGCAACCCTCCAGCAAGGCGAGTGGGGCTCCTCTCTGGGGCTGGGGGGGGGGGGGGTCAGGATATGTTTTTCAGACTCCGAAACCGCTGTGGGGTTCTCCTGCTTCCCGAAGAGACCTCTTCGTAGGTGTCGCTGACGTCTCTGCTGTTTGGTGCTGACATTCTCTAACTGCGCAGGTGTGCGAGATGGACATGAAGCTGTTTGGCGGTGGCATGGAGGTGAAGCCGGGGACGCCCCCTGTAAGCGCCAGGAGCACCACCCCCACCTCCAGCCCCTTCAGGTAGCCGTCTGTGCCGCTCATTCGGCCTCTCCTCTGTTTACTGTGAGTCTAATTGGACGTTTGACGTGTCCTTGGGTCAGCAAGGGAGGGGCTTGTTTACTTCTTACACTTCTTTAACCAATCACCGTCTACATTGTATGACATCACAACTTTTTTTTTTCCATTTTCCAACTGGGATGGTGTGTTGCTCTGTGCCTGTGATCTGAAGGTCACCGGTTCGAGTCTTGTTCTTTTTAATATTACTATTAAAATTGGTATTTTTTTGAATCTGTGCTCCTTGCCGCTTAACAGAAATCACCGATTTTAATTAATGTGGTGGTCATACAATGAAGGCTGTTATTGGTTAAAGAAGTGTAACAAACCCGTCCCTTGTTGACCCAGACACGCATCGGGAAAAATAAGACATGTGAATGTAGGCTTAGAGTAAAACAAAGCAGCCAACCTTGTCTAGTGACAAAATTGTGTGTATGAATCAGAAACTTAAAAAAAAAAAAGAGGCTATTTAAGATTATCTTGTGTGTGGATTCTGTGTGTGAGTGTACCTGATAGGCTGTCTCCCTCTCTGTGATTGGACACTTCTCCCACCTGTAGGGCCAGCTCCACCAGTCCCAGCAGCCAGTCCAGTAAGATGAACAGCTTGCTGTACCAGAAGCAGTTCCAGTCACCCACGGCTAGCATCCGCATCCCCCAGCACTTCCCGGGACAGTTCAACCCCCAGGTGAGTCTACTTCCTTACTGGGGGACATGTTGACACCCTCCACACATCATTCAGATGATGAGCCTGCCCAACTTGGATTATCTGACCCCCCTCAGATGCTGTCCCAGCCCAGCCTGGTGTCCCCGCTAGTCCGCCCCCCCCACGGTGGCTCGTTCCCCAGTGGGGTGCAGAGGACCCCCATGGGCCCACCCATGTCCCCCTCTGTGGGCTCTGGCCTTATGTCCCACCCCAGACCTCAACACCCCTCCCGTGGCCCCTCTGGGCCTCCCTTGGGCCCCCGGGGCACCCAGGCGGCTCTGAAGGCCGAGCAGGATCTGAAGGTAAGATGTAAAGACAGGAAGTGCGGTCACATTTCACCTGTGACATCTGACATTTTCAGTGGCTGGGTACTACCCCTCCCTACACTGCTTTAATGTGGGTTATCCAGAGCATCAGAATTCCAAATAGAACCTGATGAAAGTGTGGAGTGAAGCTGCTCCTTGCTCTGGGGGGGGGTGGGTTCATCTGGTCTACATGTGTGTTGACGGACCACTCTGTGTGGCTTTCAGGCTAAGCAGCGTGCTGAGGTGCTCCAATCCACCCACAAGTTCTTCTCGGAACAGCAGCAGCAGCAGCAACAGTTAAAGGGGCCCGTGGGCAAGCCCGGCCGAGGGGAAGGGGCCGTGGGCAAGCCGGTCGACACCTGTGTGCCCAACCACCAGGGTGGTGCCGCAGAGCGTCCCGACACCGACAAGCCTCCTATGTCTGGGGCCAAGCCTGTGCGGACCGGCCCCATCAAACCCCAGTCCATCAAACCCGAGGAGGGCAAGTAGAGAGCTCATCTGTCCCGGGGGCTTGGCCCTGATGGGCAGGGGTGGAGACTCAAGCCCCTCACTCATCCACCCACTGTCATCACTCACAGGGCAGTGGGGGTAAGGTGAGAGATGCTGTGTCCAGACAGGGCAGTCCCATATACCTGCTTCTCATGCTCTCGCCCCACCCCCCCCCACCCCCCCCCCCAGAGGGTCAGTTGCGTGGTCAGTTTATTGTGTGGAGCTGAGTGCCTCTCACCCCGTGGGGGGCAGGAGCATCAAGAGCCGCATGTTGGCTGAGTGACGGCAAGACGAGGTGTTCCTGTTTGCTGCTCACGTCGCTGTTCTTTTTTTTTTGTTGTTGTTTTTTTAAATATCCATATCTAATTAATTTCCCCCATATTTTTAGGTAGAATCACATGAATTAGGAAGGCAGGTTTTTTTTTTTTTTTTGATTTTGTTTTGTAGTAAAATCAAAACCTAATACAAAAAGGTGTTTTAGCGAGTGCAGGCCAGCCCCTCCCCTGCAGAAACCAGCCTGACCGCACAGCCAGAATCAAGAGGCTAGCTGCTTTTCTGTTTCTCGCCCACACCCTCCCCACCCCCCCGTGAGGAAATGTAATACAGCTGCTATCGATCGCGGCCTGTACTGTAAGCCGCCTCCACAACACCCCCCACTCTTTTTCTTTATTTTTTATTCCTGTAGACTGAGAGGCTGTTTAAGTAACCCCCGTCCCAGTCCGACACTGACAATTCGGTTGTGCCCCGATGCCATGGTAAACGTCCTCTGTCTGCTGGGTCCTGGCTCTCCACTCCTGGTTTTTGCTCAGATGTGCACTTGTGTAGGGGACTGGGATGGGGGCAGGAGTCACACATACAGCCCCCCGCATATGCGTGCATATTAGTCTCTCTCCCTTGTATCCTCCTGTTGTAGACAGTTGAAAACGGTGCAGCCTTTGTAGGTGAGATCATGTTTATGTTAAACTGGAGGGGTGCGGGGTACAGGGGGTGCCGGTTTTGCAGGGGGTTGATTTTAATTGGATAAGCACCCTGTGTGGAGGGGTGCCAAGGTCCCTGCCCAGAGCTGCTGTTCTCACGTTTAGGCAAAAGGGTGTTTATTTCTTCTTTCCTCTCCTGTGTTGTGAAATGACCAGAAGCCTCACCTAGATGCCCCCCCCCCCCCCAATGGTTTCTTCCCCCCCTGCCAGAACAAGGTCAGCCTGTATACTGCTTGCCTCCTGCCACCTTGTAGAGACAGGATGTTGCTCTGGATGGTTGGGGGCAAACCCCCTATTTTTTTTTTTCTTTTTTTTTTTTTGTCTCACTTGTACAGGGGTTACATCGCTGTATTGAAATATGTATGGTCTTATTTACATTCTTGGTTTGGTTACAGAAACTAATAAAATAATATGCTATAAAACGTTCTGTGGCAGATGAGTTGTTACCATCCAGTTCTGCTGGGGGGCAGAGCGCCTCAGTCTCATTTTTGTTTTGTCATGCAGCTGTTTCTTGATGAATTCTCCGTCTCTCTTCCAAATCTTTACCCAGTAAAGGGTCACAGGGACCCTGGAGCCTTTCGACTGCTGGACGAAACCCACGGGGCCTAGAGGGAATTGCACAAGTTGGACACACGGTCGGGGGTGGGATTGAATCCCCAACCCTGCAGTCCTAAGGCCACTAGTGACACTCAATGATGTGTATTATGAAACTGGGAAATTGAGATTCATTATGAAGTTTAAACGAGATGGGAATTATAGGAATAGATTCCTTTTAATGTCAGATTAGATATTTATACAAACATTGACATTTTTTTTAAACAAACGTATTGCTGTACCTCTCTAGCAGTAAAAGGGCTATCAAAATCTCATTTCTGGTGAGCCAGTAGCTGTCAATTCTACTATCCCACTCAAAGCCATCCTAAAGAGCAGTGCCATGTGATGGATGCCGTTTCATGTCAGGAATCATCGCTGTTAAACCTGCTTCTTTACCTGGTCCTGTTAAACTAAGATCTGCATGGCAGGCAGGGAAGATGATGTCTCAAAGCGTGGAGTGCGGGTGGCACTGGTGTGCCAAAAGATGCCTTCTGTAACCAGCTTCCTAGTGGGCGTACCCTTTTGCCTCCTAGTCAGTCATCACTTATTAAAGCTTAAATAGGCCCAGGTGTGGATATTGAAGGTATGAGCCTCGAAGCTTGGTGGATGGGAGTAATCCCCTCTTGTCTATTGAAGACTCATTCTTAATTATGAGAGCTGCAATGTTTTAGTTCCTTAGGTTGTCTGTGTTAGATGTCTGGCTTCCCAAGCTGCACATCATAGGAGACCATGTGAAAGTTGTCCCAGGCGTGGAGCTTCTTACTGGCGTGGTTGTAGTCTACCATGCTGTTGTAGCGGTAGAGGTTGCGGAATGGCACGGCAATGGCCTTTAGCTGCCCAGTGACTGTGTCAAAGGTGTAGTTGATGGTTGTGTTGGGCGAGCTGTAGCTGGCCAGCGTGTACAGGCGGCCACACACCATGAAGCCATTGGCCACGGTGTTCTTGCGGATGGTGGTTTCCCAGGTCTTCCTCACCTCCAAGGTGCTGGGGTCCAATTGGGACACCACAATGGCTCCCTTGGCTTTGTTGGTGCTGTAGATGGCCCAAAGGCCTTTCTCGTCCACAGCCAGGTCCACATCTGTGTAGCCCCCCCACGAATATGGGTACTGGCCGTGGAAGCCTGCATGCGGCAGCTCACGACGGGCTGCCACTCTCTCGGAGGTCAGGTCGTAGCGGAGCAGGGTGCGGCTCCGGCGGCGCTGGTAGTAGAGGGAACCCCGGAACATGGTGGCTCCCGTGCTCTCCACAGGCTCCGGCAGCAGGAGCACCTTGGTGGGGAAACCACGGACCAGCTGGTCCATGTTCTCATAGGCGAACAGCTGCCGCACATCAGCCCCAACGGCATCAATGCGCCATACCATTTCAGGTCCATAATGCCTGCCGGGCTCTGGGTCCCGGAACCATACCCCATACTTCCCGTTGATGGTGTCAGCCTTGCGGTGAGTCTCCGGTTCCCCGACTGACACCAGTTCCCCACACCCTGGAGAGAGAAATACCGTAAGGCAGGGGTGTCAAACTGCAGTCCTAGAGGGCCGGAGCCCTGTGCAGCTTAGTTCTTTCCCTGTTCCACCACAAATGATTCAGCTCAACAGCTATGTGGTAATTAGCACAAGAAGTTGAATCAGGTGTGTTAAACAAGGGGAAACCCAAAAATGAGCAGGGCTCTGCCCCCCCAGGACTGGAGTCTGACACCTGTGCCATAAGGCATCTGATTGTGAGAAACAGATCTGTCGTTTTTTTTTTTGTTGTTTCTGCCACTAGGGGGCAGCATCAGACAAACATACCCGTGCTCTCCTGATTGGCCTTCTGATTGAGTCGAGATGCTGGCACCTCTGTCACTTCTGCCTTAAGCTCTTGATAAGCAACTTTTCCCTGCTGCATCATGGAATCTGCAACCAGTTGAAAGGAGGACTCTAGTATCGGGCAGCATGAGTATTATACAGCACTCAAACTGAGATGTATCATGGAATGTTGTGGCTGTTGAGGTTCTGGAATCAGTGTGAAGATGCTCAGTGTGTTTGTACACCCTACCACTGACTCCGACCGTCTCACTTGGATCTCCGGGCCTGGACACCAGGTGGGAGAAGATGCTGGACCCTGCAGAGAACAGAGTAGCGTCAGGTAAAAGTAGCAGAGAAATGATGTGAATGTCAGCCCACTACAGGTAACGCATGAGCTCAGATACATGATACATGACTGCAAGCCTGTGATTACAGAGTGAAAATAGTAATTGTCATTTTCGTACATCGAGACACTCCACCCATCTAATGTGACGCTATGGGGATCATCCCGGCTATGACATCTCCACAGAGACATGATATGTCTGGCTTGTAAGTCCCAATGTGATTCCACACTTGTAGCTGAGGGCGGGGTTCTCTGCACCGCCCCCCAAAACCATTCTCCACGTAATACTCCTCCAATTGCATGCCTCAGCCAGCCAGCATCTACAGGGGGCTTTACGCTCCTCCACTTAGAAATTCCTTCGATGGGTCAGAAGCAATAATCTGACTGTCAAGTGAAAGTTTTCCAGTTACAGACTAAGTGTATTAACTAGATCCAAAAAGATCAGCAATGATAAACGATTTCCATGTTCCACAAGTTTCCATGGATGCGATGGGTGGAGCAAAGCCCCAATATAGAGGATAGAACACCTGTACCTGACCTGCTTCAGCAAAAAATAGCCCTTAAGCTGTGACTAAATGGCACTGCATGACTTTAAGTATAAGCTGACCACCTCTGGAGGGCAACCCTATTCAAGGTACCCTCAATGGACTCCACATGTTGACCCCCCTCCCAGTGAATTCCATTCTTCTACCAGGCCATTAAAAAATGTAAAAGAGGTCCAGATGGACATAATCACCCTTCCCGAGGGTTTGGGAAGTGCCAAGCAGGCGCGGTGTGGAGTGAGTAGCCAGTCTGCGAAACGGTACCCTGCTTCAACTATTGTTTCTGAGTCAAGAACCTGCTTTATGGCACCTGCCTCAGCACAGTCTACATTTATGCTCAGTATCCATCATGATCCACAGGCTCAGAAACCTGCTGTCCTTTTTAATTAATCATTTTCTTTGGGTTTTTATTTATATATTTATTGTACTGTACCGGTTTTTTTGCTGCTTTTATTTACTACTTACTGCCATTTCTATCTTTGTGCTCTACTATTAGTTCATTTAGTATTAGTAATAGCATCAAGTACGGAAGCTGCAAACTAAATCTCATTGTTCCTGTGCAGTGACAGTTGTACATGTGCAATGACAATAAAGGTATTCCATTCCATTCTATTCAGTAATAAATGAAGGCTTCCATTCCACAAACACACTGGCTAATTTGTAATGTGTAGTTAATGCTCCCAAGCCCCTATCTGAGGGTACTTTCCAGTCACAGTGCCCTTGGTAGGTGCAGCACTCACCACTGAGGGGTCTCTGGCTTCTGTCCTGTGTGGATGAGGCCGTCTGGCACGGTCTGGCCCTCAGGCTCTCGAGCTCCTGCCTCAGCCCACCCAGCTGGCCCTGCATCTCCTGTACCTGCCTCTCCAGCCGCTCCTTCTCCCTCCGCAGCTGCGCGTTCTCCCCAGCGCTCTCACCAGCTCCTGTCAGCCTACCCACCAGCGCCTCCAGCACGGTCAGCCTCGACTTGACCCCTTCCAACTCAGGCCCTCCAACGGCAGGGCAGCTGGCCTCCGTGGGGCTCTCCACGGTGAAGCTGTACTGACAGCGCCCCCTCTGGTCGTTGCCCCTCCGGAAGGAGGCTCTCTCCTGCCCGCGGCTGGATGCAAGCAGGCAGCACAGGCAGGTGACCAGCGGGATCCACATCCTTTACGTTGCTCCTTGAGATTTCTGCTGTCTGGCTTCCGGTGAATCTTGTTCCTGGTTTTATGCTGAGATTCCTCAGGCTTTACTTCTTTTGTCCAGATCTTTATCACTCTGCTTCTTCAGCCTCCTCTGTGATCTCCACTCCAGTCTCCCTCACGCTCCTGTTTGCTTCTCCCTGCTCCGTCCTGGTCAGCCTCTGCAGGCTCCTGGTGAGGTTCTGAGTGCGGCCAGGCTGCAGGACCCTGTATTTATACAGTCTTGCACAAAGGGGGTGGGTGTGGGGGGGGTTTAGAGAAAGGGCAATACTGTTTCTGTGTAACGGGGCACGGGGGCCAGTGGGATGCAGTGTTCTGGGATTGCCGTGACGACCGGAACATTCCAGGTCATGTTTGAGACTGAGGGGGGAAAAAAAACTTACGGTAAGTGAGCAAAACACACTGTTTCAATTACGTGCCATGCTTGTCTGTGGAGTTCCTGAATTCCTTATGCACGCATATTTGTGTGACTATGTTGCAGGTGCTTATTTTACTGTAATGCAAGTTATTTGTAATGACATTATGCAATAGCTTCTCTGCACAGTAGTAGCAAATGTATTGTTTATTTAGAAGTGATAGGTGCACTTAAATGGGTGATTACAATGGGTGATTACTCTCCTTGGGTCTTCTTTTGCTTCTCTCCTGATCATTTTTTATATTCTGAAGCTTTGTGTTATTGTGCGAACTGGACAGGAGAGCACTTTTCCCTGCTCCTCCGTCCCTGGCTGAGGCCCTATCTACATAATCGAACATCCAGATCAGAACTTCTGATCTGTGAGAATCCGTGTCTCAGCTCCTAGTCCTGGCACTCGTCTGATCTCATGCTTACAACATGCATAAAATATCTCCATACTGACAGATTTACCAGCTTGTGCTGAGAAACACCTACAGATGATTCAAAATGCAGCAGTGCGTCTGGTATTCAAGCAGCCAAAAAGCTTTCATGGTGCACGTCTCATTGTCTCACCACATTGGCTCCCTATAGTCGTTAACACTGAGTTCTTTTGTGTTTGATTTGTTAACAGAATAGCACTTAGATGAAGTTGCTTATCAGGACCTACTTTTTTCTCACCCTCTACATTCAACAAGCTGGTGATTCCTCCACCCAGCAAAAGTCTGGCACTTCACGTTTTTCATGTGTGGTTCTTCAACAGTGGAACCCAGGTATAATTAATGAGCAGAGTCTCTGGTGGGAATATCTCAACTAACCATATCTTATCTTTGTCTTCTGCTGCACCTTGTCTCTCTGACTCAAAGCTTTTTCTGAGTAACTTCCTCTAGTTTTTCAGTTGTTTGGTTGGCAGAAGCTGGAGGCTTGATGGGATACTTACCATATGCATTAAAGTCAACAGTCATTTAGACCCACTTGTTCATTCGGAGGTCATGTTAATTGCTGTGTCCTAGAAATGCAAATAAGGCTGGCCTGACCCTCCCCTCCCCCCGCCCATGCATCTGCCGTCAGTCCCGTGCCCCATGAGGAAGCGGCCGTATAATAGGACCCCCTCATTATACTGAATGTGTACGACTCATGTTTAATGGGGCCCCTGGAGCACTTGGCAGAGCAGGGGCCACATGACGGAGCCTGGTATGGAGTGGAGGGCGGGGCTGGGGGGAGAAGAAAACAAAGCCATTCATAGGCAAGGACAGAGCCGCCCACCCCCACCCCACTAATGGCTTCTGCATACTGTCCTGGACACAGTTAAGAAACACACCCATGAATTGTTTTGATGGTGATTTTTACCATCAATTTTCCACCCAGTCTGGCCATTTTTCAAGCACTTTTCCTTTCCGAAACACCTAAAACATTTTTAAAAAGCTTTGTACAAGATTTGAATTGATGTTTTTAAAAATTTGGTCTGCACCTAGTGATCCTCGTTCCTTCCAGACAAGCTTGAGTGACTGGTCGTGGCTGGTTTTGAGGTGACCTTCTGGGTCCTGCTACTTTGCTGCATCTGAATCCTTTATCAAAGTGTTGCAGTTTTCTGTAATCCTGCTTAGGTATTTGTGGTCGCTGAGATGCTGAGAAAAGTTCGTGAAAGTTTGTCCAAATTGTTGCATTTTCCAGAGTTTCATTCTTTGCTTTGTATTGTACATTTTAGGCATTTTCCTGTATGGTACATAGACTTCAGGTGGACCAACCACTGTTAACCTCATTAGTTAAGGAGTCAAAGGCTTTGCTTTTCCAGCCCATAATTCATGCCAGGTTATCTTGTGAGCATAACAACATGAGGAGTTGCGTATGGGACTGTCTGGCTCAATGGTACTGTAGTCCAATGACACTGTCAAAGTTCCTTGCTTGGTCTCTGTGGAGTTTGCTTTTTTCTGTGAGTGTTCTCCAGCATAATACACAAAATGTCCAACATTTACCCTGGTGTGCAGGTGTGGGTCCCCAATGACTGACTGGTATCCCATTCCTGTTGTGTCCTCTCAGGGTCACACTAATTTTATGCATAATGCATTCTGGGATTGATTGTATGTGTACTACTGTAAAAAAAAGATATGTGAAGAAGTTTATAAGGGAAAACTTTGAAACGACAGTTCACTTTTACTATGGTAATGAAAAACACAGGAATTACAGCAGATGTATGCTTATGGCAAATGAAAAGGTCACATGAGAAAGGGGATGTCACGTAAAAATATGCAAGGGTTCGTACTCTGTCAAGTCATGGAGAGAGCCTTTTAAAGAATCGTTTTTATTGTGGATGAGAGGTATGTGATTTCCATGACGTATACATTGTAAATCCTCTTCCAACATGCCTAGGGAGGTCTGTCTTCTCCCTCCAGGTCTCATGGAAACAGTTGGATTCTGTGAAAGCTAAAAACAGAAACCCAGATTGAGATGAGAAGACCAGATTGTGAGGAGGAAATTACCACACAGGGTCTAACGGACCTGGCCATGAAAAGAAAGCGATGCAAAGTCGTGGCTGGCGGGCCGGACTTGTAGTGAGCAAATCAAAATGGCACATGGTGCGGAATGTGCTTTGGGAAGAGAGCAGTTAAGCCAGAGACAGACATTACTTTACTTATTTAACTCCCAACACATAATATTCTGGTATCCTGTCCTCTGATTGGTTCATGGATGCGTTCTCAGGACATTACATTGGCCAGTCCCAGCCTTCTCCTAGGAAACAATTGCCATTCCATGTTGGTTAAATTGGGCACACTGGTGTTGGGGTAGAACAGAAGTAGAATACCTGGTGTTCCTGGGTGCCTGGGTTGGGCAGAACTTTTTTTGAGGAATCACACTGGTTACACAGGGTAAGCCATCCTTCCTGGTGGATCTGAATTGGCAATCACAGCCTAACGGAATCTGAGTTGAGGTTGTTTGAAGCCAAATAGGGTATCAGAGAAAAAAATACCTGAACAGTTTTTCAGTTATTTTATACATTTAAAAGCTATTCAAAAACATTGTCTGTTTCGTAGTTTATTAAAATGCATAATAAATAAATAATCTCTGTTACTGTGTTACATAAGCAGACTGGGATGTCACTGATCCTGAAAACCAAATGCAGTTCAAAGACTGAAATCTCCCCATGTTTAAATGTTTTAAACATGAAGGTCAATAGCCAGGATTGAGATGCGTTTTCCATGTCAAGTTTTTCACTTGCTGGGAAAACGGAGCAGACATCGCTGTCACCTTTGCTTCTGGTAGGAAGGCGGCGCAGTTAAATGACAGATGACATTAATCGCGTGCATGTAATTTAAATATCACAGCTTTATCTACTGGGATTAGCACCTCCGTGCCAGACAGCACAGATGCCCCATGACTTGAAACTGAGATCTAATTAAGATGAGGTGATTTACCTGGCCTACTGCCTGCAGCCCAGCTGCAAGGGTCAACTTCTGCTAGATCCACAGCCTGTCGAGGCTGGACAGAAATATCAAGCTGTCAGCTCATTTTAAAAGGGGCTTATTTTGAAGGGACACAGGCAAAGGTAGACCATAGTCATATTTGCCATTTTTACAGTGTTTAGCTATGAGACTTCATAAATATATCACCACTTTCTGTACAATATCTAGGAAAATGGGCTATTACTGGAGTTCCAGATATCCTGTAGTCAGTGTAGTGGTTGCAGCAGTCGATTGCCTTGTGTGCCCAGAATGATTAAATTCATTTGTGTTATTGGCTCATTTTCTGTAAGTTTCTCTCTTCGCTGGCTCTTTGGGTTACTGTGCAAGGATGAAATTCAAATATAATACAGAGGTATAGAATTATAAATAAACAATTACAAAAAATATTCACAAATCCCAGTGGATCAAGTTATGTTGCTTTCATTCCAAGCAGCTGCTACTGCAGAATGTGTCAGGTGATCTGGTGAGATCACTTTTATGTGCAGCCAGCAGAGGGTGCCCTGAAGGGCATCCCGCACTCCCCTGATGATGCCCCCATCTCCTCAGTTTCCTTTCCTCCCTGCTGTTTAGTGACGGATGGTGCCTAATTACTGTAAACGATCGGTCCACTTGTGGACAAACCCAAACAACAAGACAAGGAAAACAACTCCCCGGGGCACCAGGTGCGCAGTGAGGTGACAGCAGGGGGCAGCAGAGAAGGCCTGGGGGCGGGAACCGGTTCGAGCAAATGGGTCATGATTCACCTGCCTGGCATGCAGATGCTGTGAGCCGTGGCATGGACTTACTGTGAAATGGTAGCGTTATTATTTGTCTTGCCTCCAACCCCAGACCTGAGACAGAGTGCTTTACCAGATGCCAGAGATCATGTTTGTGTTCATCCATCCATTCATCCATCCATATATCAATCTCTTGTGCTGGTCAGGGTCACTGTGGGCCCTTGGGACCTATCGCAGGCATAGAGCACAAGGCTGGGGTACACTCTGTATATCAGCGCTTCGTAAATATTAAAATATCACATGCCAAGTACAGTGGCCCCATTCGAGCAAAATTTACTGAATAAAAGTGACAGTTGGCTGGCTGGACCTGGCTGTTTATGATGGCTGCTTGGGCCATACTTCATCTACCCAGGAGGCAGAGTGAAATATGTCCTAAAGATCCTGCTTCTCTTCCCAGCTATTGGCCTGAGAAGTTTTTCCTCTCCCCAGGGTTAGGAAAAGCAGTTCCACAATTCCACAAATTAATTTTCCTGCAAACATAAGATTTTCCCTTCAGCTTATGTCCCTGTCCTCTTTTCTAATGCCACCCATTTTGTTTGCTTTCAGTGCTGCATATTGTACCTTTTAAACTCGTATTTAGATATTTTCCTGCGGATGATGATACAGTGTGTCGCAATGTGGACCCTACACTTTATCCCAGCCTACCCAAGGCCTCTCAGCTTACACCTGTGTTTCTGTCTCACCAACAATAACATCAATGATCTCCTCCAAATAAGTTAGCAGCAGCCCTAAATGTTGGAGGACGTCTTTTCCACATGCCTGGGCTCCTTTTTTTTCGCCCCAGAGCACCCTTAGATCCCAAGGAATGGAGGCTGGGCTCAGGGTGTGGCCGGGAGTGGGCCCCCACACCAGCAGGAATGGTCAGGAAGCCGCGCTCATGCCCTTGGGCCGAGGAAAGCCTCTGCCTTACCTTGGACCTCCGGTGATGCGATTCCACTTGCAGGATTGATCTTTAATTCATCCCATCAGAACTCTTGGTAGCATGTCTCTTGGGAGGAGGGAGATGGAAAAAGTTTAAAGCTTCAAGAAGCCAGAAAATAAAATAGACTCGACAACTACAAAAGGCGCTGGGAATTCTATTATTTATGCCTTATGTGTGCTTAGCCAAGAGCAACCTTTGATGGCTTAGGACAGTGTTGATAGAGCAGAGTAGGGGGGGTTAGAGTATAGCCCTGTGGATTACAGGGTATGCAGAGATCTACTAGATTACTATAGATTGATTACTAGATCTTCCAGGGCATCATCATGGAGAGGCCAGCTGCTGACTACTGCTGGGTGGGGCTCTGTTTACCGTGGATAGCAAGCACCAGGCCCAGTGGTTAATGAATTCAATGAATTTTCTCCTTCTGGAAGGTAATGAACCTGGCTCCGCTGCTGCACTACCGACCACAACATAACAGGCCTGAACCTTGATGGACTGTAAACATTGGGGGAGCATGTGGCTTTGTAAGCTCAGCCGGAAAAGATAATTTATGGGTGTTTGTTTAAAAGAGGAGCCTTCAGATTTTGGGGCGAGCTTGGGTGGTGGCAGCCAGCCGTACTGGACAAATGGGTGGTGATGTTGCCTTGTAGGCATGGAAGGAATTACTGTCAAGCTAAGCTGACATGCTAAGACTCAACTTTAAAGCAAACCTTCTGGCCTGAGGTCTTGTAACTATTTGGGTACATGTTTGATCTAATCAAGGCTACTTATCTGTTACCTGCTGCTCTGGCTTTAAAACTTTAAGACCAGTGGCATCTAAATTCTGTTCTAAGTGGCTCCAGCTGAACATTCTGGACCATTGTTTTTTCATTCATGGCCTCCTCCCTTCTGTTTGGCCTTAAGCTTGCACCTCTAGTTGTGATAGATTTTTTCTCTGAAGGAGCTCTGGGATTATGCCTACAAGGATCAGGATTTATGGATCCCAGATATCCCAGGATCTCGGGGTGTCTCCTACCAAAATATTTAATTATGAGCGCATCGTGTCCAAACCAGATCGGGCATTACTTTGCTTAAGGTTTCAAAAGGATTTGCAAGGTTTTCCAATTCTGGTTCTGGAAGGCCAGTTTGCAGAGTTCCCTGCTTAGACACCCCTACTAAACCTGGTAAATACCTGATTAAGATGTCTGAGCAGGCAAACCTGCAAAACGCATGGCAAATTGGCCCTTTAGGATCAGAACTGGGGAAACCTGCTTTTCAATCTGAGGCCCTGTGTTGGTAAATATGAACTGAAGGAGGACCCACATCACTCGAATTCCAAAGAACCTTGCCAGGAATGAGCTGGATATCTGATGAGGGCAACAGACTCATTCTAGTGAAAAAATTGGGACTCTGGTCTGTCTGACCTTAAGCGGCAATGAATGCAGAATAATGAGCGATTTTAGCAGAACGCTGGCCATCTAGGGAAGCTGAAATACGTGCTTGATGCCTCCCTGATATTTAGGCTGTCCTCCTCCTCCTGTAGGACCATCCATCTTAATCTTCTATGTCTGGTACTTGTTTTTCTGATGAGCTGATATCTTGAGGGTATGCTCTTCTCATTAAGTTCTCCAACCCAGGAGAAATGACCGTAAACTGTTGTCCTGCTGTTTGGCCGTCCTCCCAAAGTCGGCACAATAGACTGGGACCTTGATGGACTGGATGTCTTCTGGCAGGAAGTGAAGTTTTATGTTCTTTCAACCCAGCAACGGAACCTAGATTGGCTGATCAATTAAAAATAATGAAGTGCTGCACCCTCATATTAGGTTCAAGAGCCATTGTATATTTAATCATTAAAATCCTTAACCTGTTTGGTTTCTCTTCCACCTACTGCTTTCCTTGGAATAGATTTAGATTCTTTGTACCTGGACATCACTTTAACTGGCCTGTGAGGAGTGCTCCTGTACTGTGATGAGTCCGTTCCATGCAGAAATCATGCTTTATGAGTTTGGCTCCAGCAAAGCTGAGAGCAGTTCAGACGAATGTGTAATGTGTGTCTATATTTGCCTCGGTGTCTCTCATATGCAGTGACTGTCCCTTAGCAGTGAAAACACATTTAGAAACCTGATCCCCTCACTGTGAATTCTTTGCTTGGTTTCATCCCACTGTTATGGGATTTTCAGCATTGGATTTGCTACAGGCAAAAATGACTTTTCAATCAATTCCTCTCTATCAAGCCAGCTTGCTAAACTACCCTCATCGAACTGTAATTGTGAAGCACATTTGAACTCCCTGTGTTACATTTCTAGCTTATTTTTTATAAATGGAAGGAATGGCAGATTTGATCTGGAATGGGGACCTGGGTGTTTTTCCTCACCAGAGGTGGATACTTCAGGTCCAAACTGAGATTTTCATTCAACCAGCCAGCTGAGTATTATGTGATTGTGACCCTTTATACTCAATAGGTTGGTTGAAACAAAATATTGGTCTTGATTTTTACTTTCTGGACCTGAACTATCCACCTCTGATTTACACAGAGCTTCTCATTTTTCATTGTTCACTTTTCAAAGCAATAAGCTATATTTGATTCTCATAACAGAATTATTTAACACACCGTCGCCTGAAAATTTCGCCAGCTATTATTTTCCGTAAACCATGCCACAAAAAACTGATCGTAATTATTGTTGCTCAGTTCTGTGATATTTTGTAGCATTTTTACATCTATCCATCCATTTATCCGTCTTATTCAACTTTAATCCATCCATCCGCTTACTTAACGTAGGATCTAGAGAATATTCACACATACATAAATATTAACCTGTACAAGCAGACGTTAAACCTTTTCTCAGGCCTATATCGATTTTCAAACAAAACCTCAAATTACTGCTTAATGAAGTTGTAATTTGAAATTTACATTACATTAACACAAATCAGTTATGAATCACCAGCTTGGCTAATCGACTGAATAAACTGACAACCCAGTGAATTTCAAAATTCTCACATGTACACAAACAGAGCCTTTTAAAGGGCTTGGATACACTTAGTTTAAGCAGGTGACTGCCATACCTGACAGCTCTTACCCTGTAGTGAAAAACACCAAAGAACTTCCTTAAATGCAGACATGTAACTAAACCATTGCCGTGTGACCCGAACACCTGGCCTCAAACTTTGCTTTATCTGCAAACAACCGGAGACCAGTTGACCGAATGAACTTGCGCCTGGAGCTTGCCATTAATCACCTGCTTTTTCGGTTCTGTCCACCTTTACAAGCTCCTCTCCACAAGACGGCTGGGTGGCTGAAGAATGTTTTGATGTGGCAGGAGCTCATAAATACCTGGAATATCTTTGAAGCTGTGCAAGATGCTCAGGAGTGTTTTTGTCATGTTTCATTGTGTGAATTACGTCTCTGTACAGAGCTTGCCAGACAGCTACTGTGTTTGTGCCCAATACCATCTAATAGTATGAAGCATTCTTCCCCCTGGAAGTCAAAATAATCATGATCCGAAATCTTATTCGGCAGGTTGCTGCCGGCTCACGTGCAGAAGCGCCTTCTTGCAGCATTCTGATTGTAGGCTGGGGCAAAAGCACAAACCTGTGCAACTCAGGCAAAGACACCAGCTTCAGGCATTGCTAATGGCACTGCATGGCCACTAGGGGCACCATAAATGATTCAGGGAGCCCCCCTACTTGCCAGTGGTCTGAGGGTGGAGCTACGTATCATGAAGCTCATGTGCCAAAATGCCAGAGGCACAGGGCCTGGATTACAGAGCCCTGAAAGCGCAGCTATTTCTCCACACACCGCTGACCTGAGGTCAGATGTCACCAGACATGTCTTGTAAACTTCTGCTGTCAACGAGCGAAGATTTTACCGTGGAGTTTTTAAGGTGTTCACTTGATTTCTTTACCATTTGTCGTCTTTAGCTCATTGACATTTAACCATTTAATATCCAGCTACTGGCATATCCAATATTGGCAACAGTCAAAAGGAGAAAAGGCGAAGTTGAATGTAAGTCAAATAAAGCCCTCTACTTATGAGAGCACTAATGATGCATTTGCACCTAGTGTGTCTGACTTTGTGATGAAGAATGCAAGCGGTTTTTCATAAAGAACTTGAACCAGCTTCAAAATCATAGCTCATCCATTTTCTGTTTAGCAAATTTATCCAATAAATGTATCTTATGTTCACCTCAGCATATAGACTGTGAGATTTGTGTGTCAGAATATTACATTTAGTTGCCATCGGACATGGGGCGGGGTCTCCATGACTCCATGGTGACGCTACTCGTCACGTTCCGTCCTCTTGTTCTCTGGGGTGCCATTGAGCTGGCAGAAGTGCTGAGACATGGCCGCCAACGCCCTGTAGCGGTGGGAGATTGAATTCTTCACCTCCTTTGGGAGTTCGGCGTAGCTGTAAGGGTGAAGCAGAGAGACGACATGCAGGATGGAGAGCTGTTAACGCTGAAGGTCAGAGGAGACTTGCTGACTGCAAACAGGGTTTGCCGCCCCCTAGTGTTTCCAAAGTTCATACAAGTAAAATCACATGGTATTACTATAAGTCTGATTACAAATGGGCATTAGAGTGGCTCAGTGGGCAGCACTGATACCTCACACCGCCAGGGTGGGGGGTTTGAATGCTGCATGCTTTTCTGTGAGTGACTATGTGAGAGAAGCCTACATGTTCTATGCAGTGCAGCTTTCTACCTGCAGTCCAAAAACATGTATTTAAGTGAACTTCCATTTTTAAATTGCCCATTTTGTCAATGTATACATTTTTTTTATTACGGTGCAAAAAAGAACATCATCAAACATCCAACAATACAACATCAGGAACAGGACCGGCAGCATGGGAACAGTGGGAAAAAGAAATAACGTCAATAATAAGAATTAATAATAATAATGAATATACCTTACATGCACATGGTTATATGAATAAAAAAAGGGTGAAGTCACGTATCAAATAAATTAGCAAATGATTACACGGCAACACAACATAAATAACCATAGGCCTTAATCTTAATCTGAGAGTTTATTTATTTATATATATATTTTAAGTGTAATTTATAACATTACAAGCTTAAGATGGGAGCAAATTCCATTTAACATATTCATGTTAAAAAATTATATATACACACAAACACAAATTTGTGTGTGTATATGTGTGTATACTTGTAGCTGTGCCTTGTGCTAGACACAGGGTATCCAGCCTTGCGTTTATTGGGATAGCACAGTGAACCTGGATCCTTCTGCATTATATAAACAGTTATGGAAATCTGCTGGGTGGATGGCTAGCTTACTACAGTATTTAAATATATTTAAGATACGTATTTAATTACTTTGGAATATTTTGTAATTTGTTTTTCTGGATGGAAATTTGATGTAATTTGAAACAAAATACATAAAATGCAATCTCTCAATGTATTTAAAGTGCTTAAATAAATACAATGACATTTTATTATTTTCTGTCGTTTTAAGAACCTTCATCACAGATGAAGACTTTTAAATATAGCCTATCACCATTTTTGGCTAGATGCATGTAAACCATGCTACACAAGGCCCAGCTCGCTTGTGTGAACTTTGGTTCCCCATGACCAGTAATCCAAGGAAAGAAGCTGCTTTGGTGCTTGGTGCAAATTGCTTTAAGGTAAAGTATGTAGTAAATTACATTATAAGATATTGCTCAGTGGTTATCATTACAGGAGAGAAAAATTAGCAAGCAACAATTAGCAAACAGCAGCGCTGTGCTCAAGAACTTGTTAATTAACTTGCTGGTCTGCTAGTGGCATTCTGGGTAATTTTGACAGGGATTCACAGGCAGTGGCATCTTGTGGTTTGTCATATATGGAAGCCGTCATTAGCGATAAATCAGGCTCACTACTTTTGTTCCTAAGGACAAAATTCATTTCAATCTGTTAAACGTAGGAGTTTTATTAGCCACTGAGCCTGTATAAAAGGGAGAACCAACTGGTTTACTTGACGTTGAACATTATATGTGTCACAGCCTCCGGTTCCATTTTTTTTTGAGCATATATTTAGAAAAGTTTCTTCTTTGAGTTTGCGCAGGTTCGGCAACCTACTGCAAGACAAAGCAGGAAATTCACGCATAATGGTAATTTAAGAAAGCGTTGGTGAGCCACCTTGCACGTGCTCACGCACACCGGCACCCGTTGCCATTCACTCAACAAACACTGGCTATAAATTAAGTGTGTGATGGTTCTGAAATCAAGACCAAAACCGCTATATCCCCCCACCCCCCCAACCCGCTGCCTCAGATGCAGCCTGTTCAGCTCTCAAATGTTACAAAACTCATTTTTCATTTCACAAAAACACTATAATACTACAACACAAAATTATTATTCCATTTAGAGTTAGGGCAAGCTGCATATTTTGTAAATATTACACATTACTAGAGTTGTAAAGGTACACACATTCGTCGTGTAATGTTACTACTTTACATGTATTTTTGTATTTTCAAATTACTTATATTAGAATTAAATACATTTTCTCACACTAGTATTTTGTATTTTAGATTGTTGCATTTGATGAACATGTATTTCTAATTTGTAACAAAACACTTCTTGATCTTCATAGTTGAGTTTTTTTGTCCTACACAAACTGAGTTTTGTTATACGGTCAAAAAAAGTGCCCTCTGCTGGACAGAAATAAAACTGCAAGGAACACATCTCACGTTTTGTCGTATCCATCTGGCTGGAAACATGGGTCCCACCCAAAATCTCGGGGTCCTCTGGGCTCCACGATGCAGCCCTATATGGCACATAATTACAAATGTTAGTTTTAACACTGTTTATGATCATGCTTAGTCACACGTAGCAGTGGATACATCTTAAAGGGCCAAACCTCTGTTATGCCCTTGAAGAGCTGAACAGGTTCCTCTTTCCCAGCACAGAAGGCAAACGTACACAGAGCCCAGGCCGATTTGTCCTCGAAGCCTGCCAGGAGTTTGTACAGCCCTACAAAACATACCAGAAGGATTATGGGAAACACCTCTGACTGCAGCACATGTGAAGGGTCCCTTACTGCCGACTGCCTGACCTTCTGGTTTCAGCTTCTCCAGGAACCACTTTCTGTAACACAGAAGAGATTTAATGGTCTTTAAAGACTCATAAATGGAATTAAATTGTTTGGCTGAATACAGATCCCTGAAATTTAGCTGATACAAGCTTGATAAACTTGCGCTGGTACTCACATGTATGGCCCGGGAAGCCCACCCAGGGCTCTGAAACAGAGACAGGTGTCCTCAACCATAACCGGCCCATCTACCTGTTAAAGGGATGATTTCCTATTAACAACCAACAAATGTCGGAACTCGGTGCCAGAGTTCCTTTTATCATTATATGGTAATACATTGCAGCAGAATTAGCCATGTTTCAGACAAAGCATACACTTTCCTTATTAAAAACATGGAGTTCACCTTTACTATCAACGCACTGTCAGATACAGGTAACAGCTGCCCAAAGAAACCGACAATCTACACACCTGCCTAACTGCCTCCTGACACTTCTGTATGGAGATCTCATCTGGTTCTCCCTGGTACTCTGGCACTGAAAAAACACAGTGGACGCTGTGAGGCATTGTACCTTCCGACAAACATGGCTCAGGATTACGTTCGTCTCTTCCGCACAAGATCCCCTACGCGATCCACCCGTTCGTACTCACAGTCGATCTTCTTCGATATCAGCTTGTAAGGGAATTTGTCTCCCAAGATCTGAACGACCTATGAATGGACAAGACCATGTCAATGAAAGTTACGACTGCAGTTAGTAGCCAGGTAATTAAAAACTGGAATGCATCGACATCAATCAAGTGATAAAGTTGGTTACTATACCAACTTTCTATAACGCATTCTTTGGATGTCTGTAAAAGATTGTGTACTGTAAGAACAATAATTGCCGTTACCTATATTCCGGTTGCAGTTTCTTTTATTTCATTTAGGAAACAATTCACGCAAACTGCCAAGCAAGTGGCTTGAAATTAAATACACAAACCAGAGATATTCTTTAGACCATGACGACGCTGTATGATTCAATTGTCTCTCACCTCCTCTAACTTTTTGGTATTTCCAGTAACAAAAATCACAGATCTCCCGGCAGGAACCGCCATGTTTCCTTCGTCCGCATGGAACCAACAAACGTAACATCCGGATACTCTGCCGTACACGAACCAATCATGACACTGAATCGGTCACTCCCATAAACACGCCCCTCCTTAATCTGATACTCCCCTGTCGAATCTTATTGGTTTGTGGCCAGACGACGCTCCCAACACGGAATAAAAACACGGGTACCTTGCTGGATATAAGCCAATCAGCTTCGACAGGGGCGTGTCAGATTCAGCGGGGCGTGTTTCTGTGTGCAGAAAAAAATAACGGCTGGTACGACACTGAATATTTTCCGGACAGAAAAAGTCCGATGTTCCACTGACAAACATTGAAGATAATGCAAGTGGTCCACTGAAATGCTGTTTGGGTGTACAGGTTGAAAATAATTTTAAGACTTATTTTTAACTTAAGCCTATTTTCCAAATATTTAGCCAATTGCGGTGTCTTAAGGTTGGCTCATTGTGTCAAGTGATATTGTGGGGGCTGATTTTTTTTTTTTTTTTTACATTTGTTTATAAATGCTTTTACGATTTACTTTCCTTTATTTGCCTGTGCCACTTAGTAAACACATTATCGTAGTTCTTCTGTGATGGTGACACTGTAGTCTCCGTCCATGGTAATTTGGACTGCTTGTGATAAGGGGTCATAAATGTAGGAACGGGGGAAGGCATGGACTGGGGAGAAGATGGCGAAGTGCTGTTTGAACAAACCAAATTCTGCGGTGTGCAGGACTTCTGAGGAGAGAACGGTTATGGAAAGTTTAACAACCCACTTAATTTGGAAAGTGAAGGGATTTAACAATTTCCTGTGATTTATGCAAGTTATGTGGAAATTTTGTGTCTTCCTTGTATTTTGTTCACAGTTGTCTGGGAGCTGGAGTGGATGACCAGTGTGGAAGAATTGTAACAAAGCTGCTGGGGGTGGATTACCGATCCATATTGCACAGTAATAAATGGTAACGTTTTAGATTTGTGTGTGTGTAAGATTATTGCTACCCAATATTCTTTCTTTCTGTTGCATCTTCTGTTACCTTTCTCTTGAAGTCTTTGCTCTAAACTTGTGGTAGTATTTAGTCTAGCCGGGGTATTTGAGTTGGAGTGGGATATGCACAGGAATATGTTTCTGTGCCAGTTATCTAAAGAGAAGTGGGACACTGTGTGTAAACAGATACTTTGTAAGCTGCTAAAGAACAGGTCTGGTTCAAAGTGGGATGAGATTTGGGAGCTACACTAAATAGGTTATTTAATTTGCCACAATAGCTCTATTTAGAGCAGCTGCTCAAACATTGATTAGCATTAGGCTTAATTAAACATGTCTTGGAGGTTGGCTTTGTACTAGGTCATGATCTGTGAGGAGTAAAAGGTCTGCATATCTAGACAATAAGGTTATGTTAAAAAACACTGCATTAAATTTCAGCATGTAACATACTAAATTAATCATTAACTTACTGTACTAGCCTTGTGCTTTAAATACAAAACTACATAAAGCTGCTTGTCATGTGCTTATGTACACCCTCATGTCTTAATCTGGATGATGTAGTTAGCTAGTAAGTCCATCTGAATCCTAGTAGAAAACACAGTAAGTTGGCTTGTGATACTACTGGCTCTCCCAAACTTCCTTCCTCTGCCTTTTCCTGTTTCTGCCACCAAGTGTAAGCGTGGGGTGGAAGTGGATGGCCTGCTGGCATGAAGGCTGTGAGATGCCTTCAGCTTCATCTGACAGAGCTGCCATCTGGACATCAGATCGCTGTAGGTGGCCAGAGTGTTGGGAAGAACTCGGTTCTGGAAAGAGATATATATATATATATATATATATATATTAAAATATATATTAAAAATACTGTATAATACATGTCTACTATTTATTTCAATCTAGTTAAAGGATTTTCTCCTTTGGAGTAATTACAACTCTTAAAACATCAACCAGGCCACAGGCTTTACATGCATGCAGTTGTTTCATTCATGTTAGTAATCATCATATGGTATTATATTACCATAAACTAAATCAATCTGGCAATAAAAGGTTTGCCATCAAACACTGGTCTTGACAGTCTAATTAGTGGGTTCTGCTTTACCTAGGAATATACACCACTTGTTCTGAAAGTCTAAAGGTTTCTGCTGCATTTAACAACATATCTGCACCACCGTATATCAAATGAAAAACAGATGCTGAATTCATATGACAAATGGGATATCGTGACCTCATAAATAGGGACTTATCCATGCCAAGACAGTGGGGGTAGCATATGTGTTTAGCCAAACTGGGGGTTCGGGGCTGATTTGGCCCCTACCAATTGTTGAAGCCAAACCAACACCCTGGCCACTTATCCCTCATCTCTTCTCACTCCCGCAGCTCTTGATAGACTCTCTAAAAACTGCACAATCGCAGGGAGCATAAGTCAAGCAGATAATGACAAGTCAGTCATTAAGTGGCAAACTGAAAATCTGTGAAGCCTACGATAAGAACATATCAGCCAGCAGGGACTGCAGATCTGCCGATTTAAAGTCACATGTCCCAAGTTATTACAATTGCTTTGCATTTTTGCTCTGACTACCTGGTAAAGACTGCTGAAACATGGCAGAATGCAGAAGACACATTTCTCTTCCATCTGGAGATTGAACCTTGAGAGCAACAAAGAAATTAAGGGAAAATAGAATTCTTCCCAAAAACACGCACAGAAAGTGTTTGAA
The DNA here is from genome assembly GCA_026777985.1 of Mormyrops attenuatus. NCBI lineage: Eukaryota > Metazoa > Chordata > Actinopteri > Osteoglossiformes > Mormyridae > Mormyrops > Mormyrops attenuatus. The sequence goes on along the minus strand of JAODKC010000047.1, from coordinate 16,262,670 downwards.
ATGTTCCTGAAGGAAATTCACACCACACTACTAGAGTATTAAGGGAATTGTTAATATTTCCAATAGCTTTGTCTTCTTGTCAGCTCTGGCACATGCAGCATCCATGCAGTATTCATTGCTGCTAGTTTCTCATCGCTCAGTGGGAATTTATCAACATGCTCTGCGGTCGCTGGTCAGATTGTGCAAAAGCAAAAGCAGTCTGACATGATTTGTGTGTTTTTGTTGCTTGACCAGATTAGCAGGGATGCTGTTATGATTAAATCCGTGTGAAATGCCTTAAGGTACAGTTTATCCCAACATATACATTAGGCAGAAACAATCTTTAGTTTGTGGAATGGATTAAAAAAAAACCCAAGGGGATAGGTTTGGGAAATATTGGACTATATTGAGACTGTTTTGCATTCTCTCGCAAAATTACAACAAAAAATAAATCCATGGGAATTATAAGTATTAACACTATATCTGTGTACTTTAGACCAGGTTCGAAGTAAGAATCATTACGGTAATCCATTACCGTCGGATCTGTCGAAATGCGTGACACAGCAACGAGTGAGTGCACAGCATACATAGGTCACAAGACAACGTTTGATGGAAAAAAATGAAGAGGGTACTATCCAATACAGAAATAGTGTATTCCACACTATCTTTATTCTGTGCTAACTTGCGTAATGGATATGTTAACTTCCTGATAATCGTATCTTCTCACATGATTGTTAGTTCAGGTTTCCTTTATTATAAATAACCGATTGAACCCTCGATTACACGACATAGTCGAAACAATATGAGCAACACAAAATTATGGACCGCGGAATGCATCTGATCAAGGGGGGTTATAATGAGGCGGGCAGAAAGTCATGTCCACTCGTCTGTTTGGTTTTGAATACCTCAGATACAACGTCCTGCCTCAATTTTTTTCAGTTTTCGAAGCCTGCTGATCTCAACATACTTCATCGCTTCGCGATGCACGTTGAGATTTAATTGGCTAATACTGCCGATGACGTGTATTGCATATAATACTGGCGATTGGTAAATATCAAATACTCAAACAGTAACCCATCTCGTTGCCCTTGCCTAAAATCACATTTTGTTTTTTAAAACACGGATAAACCTCAGACTTTTATTAACAAAGTTTGATTGGTTTGCATGAAATTATTGTATTCGTTTTTTACTAATGATTCTTCATCACTTTATTTTTAATAATGCTCCAAATTGGTCAGGGTGTCCCCCCCCCCACTCAGTCCCGCGGTCCATGGACAAAATAATAACTTTGTATTTATCTTTCTCTGTTTGATGTGACGCTGACATTTACCGTCCGCATGGCTCGCTACCGCCCTCTTGCGAACACCAGCCTTTTTCTCCCTCAGTGTCGCTCACGCGTATAAATCCATTGCTCATGCGCGTCTAGCCCATGAATGGTTACAATGTATTTTCATAAAGCAAATGACAAACCTTTAAATATACTAATTCAATTTTATTGTTTCCCATACTCGAAAGAAGTAGGCCTACTTGGATTTAAATCGCCATTTTATTCTAATTTGTTTTGTCTTTTACAATAAAATCGTTTGTTTTATAAGAACCGACCATCTCTAGGCTACATGAACATGGACTAGATAGATAGATACACTCTCGACATAAGTGGAGGAAATGCTTGTTCATAATTTATAAAACAATAATTATGAGGGAAATTTTTATGTTCAAAGCGTTCTACCTGCATAAAACATACAGTGTATGACCATACTCTATTGATAATATTCAGGGTTGCTAACTTTGGTCAGCTGGCTGGAGTGAGATTTGCAATTTAAGACAAGTCTGCAAACATATGCACACGCATTTACATGTATGTAACAGTTTTATTACTTTGTAAATACTCTCTAGGGTCTGCAAGCTACCCCAACGCTTTTTGTACAAGTTTTTAATGGAATAGTATACATCTGCCGTAAGATTTATTCTGTGAGCGTGAAAATCTGAAAGCGTGAGTCCAGCGCCAGATGCGTGAGAGCTGGCAACCTTTTGGGGGGGGTGTGGGGATGGGGGCACAATTTCTTCTTAAACTGGAGCAAAACTATATGTAGAAGAGGTTTACGATACAAGTTACCTCAAGTTAATCCAATAAGGCCTACTTATTGTATCCAATGGGTATCCAATGGGATAACCATGACCTGGATGACTGAGAATCTTCACAGACAGTAGGCCTTATTCTACAAGTCTTCCGTGGATCTTTTTCACCGTTTGCACAGTTCAGTGAAAATGTGGGGCGTGAGAAGAATTTCTGCATTTGCTTAACAAAGTTTCAAATATTTTTCTTTCGTTGAAGTCCAGCGAAATATATCAGTGGCAGTCAGTGGTAAACTAAATTTGTGGGGAGAGTGTGTAGGGTAGGTTTGGACAGCATTACCGCAATATTTTCAGACAGCACAGTATTATCATTTGGCAAATTTTACTCCCTCCTGCCATCAAGATGCCTCTGAAATACCATCAAGATACCATACACCTCAGCCTAACGTACGGACAGTATGACGGTATGAAATAAAATAGATACCTCCCAAGCCAGGTGTAGGTTAGGGTGTGGGAGGAGTAGGAGATTAGATGGGATGGTGTGTGGTTGGCTGTCCCTGGAATACATTGTCGTTCTGACAGCATCTCATTTCATATGCAGTTGCTTTCTACAGGCAATGGCTTGTTCTGGTTTAAATTTGTGTTAAACTTTTAACTGCAGCTAAGCTGATTGTCCCAGTAGCACTGGAAGTAAGTGAAACAAAGACATTTTTGTTTAATAACTGATGATTAAATACAAGACATTTAGTTTTAATCCGATTATTAAAAACATGTATTTGTTATATTTGAGGACATCAACAATACGTAGTATGTGTTATATACATTTATATAATGTATTGGCCTAATGTATGGATGGAAAAATCAAAGGTATTGTATTTCAAATTGAGTACATGACATTTTGGAATAATAACTATTATCTGTAGATTAGGTATTTTATCACTGGTAACTGGGTTAGCAATCAACAGTTCCTTATACATCCAATATAAATATTCTCATTTGAAGAATACACCATAATTGTAGTCAAAGTCTATGTTGATTCACTCCAAACTGACCAAACATCTTGTATGGCTCTCACTCGATATAACGCAATGACAGAGGCAGCCTTTGCATGTAGTATTACCTATGTCCACCAGATGGCCGTTTTTCATTGTGCAAAAGAACAAATAAGCCAAGAATCCGTTATGATGCATCACCATATGTCACGCACTGACCAGATAGTAGTTGACTTTTTTAGTGCATCTACGTTTATTTGGCGAAAAATCGACTACTTTAAAGTGATATCGGCATATTAGTTAAAGGGAGGCGTAGCTGAGATTTTAGTGTTGCTGTTGTGATTAATTGCGTCCCCTTGTCAGTGCCCTCCGCAGTGCGTGTGTGTTTCCGTCCCGTGTGAGACAAACACAGCGCCGATCTACCCGCAGATGGCCTGCCTGAAGCCCCACCCAAAACCCTTTGTCTGCGGCCGCTGTCTGGCGACGAGGAGGTGGCATTTTTGGAGGAGCGGAGGGGTCACCGAGTTCTCCGCCGGGTGAACCGAAGCCCCCCGCGCTCCCTATCTCTTTGCTAGATAACTTTAAAACAATGCATCTAGTTCGAGTAAAAGCAGTTTCTCAAATCGTTTTATAGTGTGCAATTATTGTCAGGTTCTAGCATAATCTATGCGTCTACTACAGAAAAAAGTAATGGAGAGAAAAATCCAAAAAATGGCGTACACCACATGTCACACATAACAGGAATTACAAAGAAATGTACTAAATGCATGTCTTTTTCTTGTTAAATAGACAGCTGTTGAAATTACGTGTCGCCTTATTGAGCGTAGCTAATTATGGAAAGGTAAAGTACAGGGCCCTTGAGTATGATGGAAGGGGGTAAGGGAGCTGAGTCAGGGAGGGGAGGATGGAGGGCGCACCACAGCAGAAACAATGATTGCAGGAACCAAGGTAGAAATATATATATATATATATATATATATATCAATTACGAAATTAAAGGAAGCTAGCCTAATATCCGTTTTTAAGGAAATAATCGTCATATACACAGAATGCTAATATATTTGATGTGCTTGGATCTACGTGACTTTCTAATTTGGTCGTACGTGTATTAACCCAAATCATTGAAATTTACATACATCGTTGGTTACAATACTTTGTATTTGTAATACTTTGGTTTCTGTCTTTAATACATAAGCCGTTTCACAGGAAACTATTCCTATTCGTTACATTTGATTGTCTTCATTGCGTGTAAATGCACTGTTAGAACACGTAAAGGTTAAAACTGATATAGCAGTAATTCCGTAGACATCGGGCAATGTAACTACTTTGATTACCTCTTTTTTTCTTTCATATATTATCGCAAGTGTGGACGACCTCACCACCGCGACGGGCAGCTGATAAATCCCTTCGCATTCACATAGGAAAGTAGCTCCTTGCCAGCGAAAGCTTCTAATTTTACTCCCTGCACTCAACTTTTAATTTCCCTCGAATGTTTGCCATATTGGTATTAAATTGCTCGTCAAACGCTTCAGTCCGTTATTGGAGTCCCTACCCATGATACATGTTAAATGTCTGTTTAGAAAATAAGTACATGGAATTTGCCACAGATTGATACAGACGCATAACCGTAGACAAAATACCCATGTTTTAAATAAATGCAATTACTACGGATCCCATAAAGATATAAATAAAGCCGTATGGATGCCGCTATGAGGGACTACTTTTTTGACATCGAAGTTAGTTGAGGCAATCAGGCGGTGGGGGCGGATTTAATGTATGAAAGTGGGAGTGCTGAGGCTACCCGGCACACACGTACATAGACACAAACTATACAAGCGATTTCATTGTATGAGTATGGGAGGTGTGTGTGGGAAATTTAGTTTGTAATTGTATGTACTTCATGTTTTAAAATTGAATGGTAGCTCGCTTTTGTGTTCTCGGGAAATAAGTACGATTACTGGCATATCCAAGTTTTAAATAAAAGCCAGCTTGCTTGCTAGGGAGCTACGAACTAGCTAGCTGGCTACAACGCAAATTGTAATAAACGGAATTGGACTTACGGGTAAAACAAAAGAGTATAAACTTTACAGGTTGCCACTGGACGAAGACATAAAGGAGAGGCATCGTTAAAGAAAGGTGATTTTTTTCTGTTTATTAATTAACTATTTATCCATCTGGCAATTTATTTATATATTTATTTAACTGCCGGGCCGGTCCAGACCCACGTTGGCTCGTTCGATCCTTTTCAATAATTTTGTTGTGTTTTATGGAATTTCACAGAATAATACATGAGGACGGAAAGGGGGAAATAAAAGTGTTAATTGCAAGAAGCGAAACGTTGGAGTAGATGCAAGCAAGGTAGATTTTGGGTTGAGGGGGGCGCCCGGACTTGATTCAGGCAGCACAAGTGTTGGGATGCGAACAGGATACCCTTTTAACGGCACGTCGCGCCGGCCGCCCCCCCGCCCGCCCCCCGGAGGACGAGTATAGCTACCGGACCCGCGGGGAGGGGGTGGGCGGGC
>JAODKC010000047.1:16190089-16218250 GCA_026777985.1 Mormyrops attenuatus | reverse complement strand
TTCAGTTTGAAAGTAGTTTGTAAAACCTGAAGTAGCTCAAAGTGTCCTCCATGACATGGATTATCTGGTCACCCTATTTGCATAACCAATCGACAATGTCTGCACAATGTGCAGGTGTGGAGGTTTGTGTCGCCCTGGGAGAAGCACAGTGAGAAGCTCCATCTTTTGTATGATCATGTGACCATTAATTCATTTTCTACTCCATATAGCTGAGTCTCCACAATGACGAGCTGGCTGCAAGGTCACCTGCTCTCACTTTGGTTTAGTAGTCATGGCTGAAGGTGTCAGGTGAATGAACCTGCAGGTGGGAAGAGGATAGCCGGTCACTTCCCGCAAGACCGAAACACCTTAAATACCTCCTATCTTCCCATCACTTAACTTCCCTCGCAGAATTGTAGTTCCCCCTCTCCTCCCGGGGTTAGACAGGGGCCTTACTTCTGTCATCTGCTAATGGGTGTCCAGTTCAGGTATGTGAACACACGAGCTCCTCCCGTAAAAAAGTTCAGAGAGATCGCCCTCAGGTGGCAGGAGGGGTACACTGCATGACGTTCAGTATGCTGTTGTTTTAATCTCGTTAATTCGTTGGTGTTTTAATGGCTGCAGCAGGCTGTAAGAGAATATATTCAGACATAACCAGCTGCAAGAAAGGATCTGACATGCCATCTGACATGACCTAGCAAATTTCCATATGGGGCTGATGGCCCAGGATTGCAGACAGACGAGCTACAACCTCAGCAGCTGACACGGTTTGTGTGTCGTGTTTGTTTGTTTTTGCCCATAGTGGTAGAAGCTGCCTCATTCCAGTCAGTGCCGAGCTGAGGTGCGGGTGCGGATTGGCAGCCGGGGAGGGCGGGGCTCTTTCTCTACGTGTGAATGAGGTTCATGAGAGCGTATCTAGCGTGCGTCTCCTCACCTGCCATAAATACTGGAGCAGCGTGTCAGCGCTCTGGTGCCTGCCTGAGATATGTGGAACGACGGGAGTCAGTGAACTCCAGACGCACGTGGAAGGAAACGGCTGGAATTTTTGTTATACTGCTCAGTGTTGACATTCAACAAGGCTACATGTGTAAAACTACTAGCCAATTTCAAAGGAACATAATTTATGTTTTCGGTATGGTGCCATAAGGTTTACTACATTTACAGAATTAATGATTAAGAATATTTGAGACACCAAGCCCTTATTTTTGGTGTACTTTCGCTGTGGGACTGTAGACGACGTTACCGCGGCTGTCTGAGAAACACTGCCACAAAGCTTGTGCGAAACCTTTAGATGTCGTTAGCCGTAGAAATGACTGGCATGTCTTCAGTACAGCTGGAATGTTAATCATGCTGATGCTGGGATGGAAGGAGCTGCCCTTTCTCTGGTGGAGTTGGTTGAGGATAAACAGAAGGTTACATTCGGTCACACTGAGTAGGAACGAGATTGGTTGCCTGCAAAGGGCAGGACCGTGTTGCTTCACAGTTATGGTGATGGTTTGCTCTTCTGGAAGTTTCTTCTTTGAATGTGTAAATGATTGCTCATTGGCACCTTTCCCCACGTTTAAACAAGAGTGACGTGATGTAGGTGTCCCTGTACTGAGTTAGGGCGACTTTAATTATGGTAAAAATCATAATCATGGTTATTTTAGTTAATATTGAGAACATGATTATTTAACATGATTACTCATTGACTTTGGAAATATCATGCATTTATTGAACTTTAAAAAAAACTTGTCTTTTTAATAGTGGATTTCCTTGAACTCTAAATATAATTTTACAGAAATAAAAAGGGGCTGGAAAAGGGCTGCACTGGGGTTATAACACAAGACAAAATGGGAGAATCATTGCGAGATGAAAAGCGGCATAATTATCGCTTTATCTCGATTATTTTGTCTTGATAATCGTTGGAAGCCAAAATCGTGACAAATAAAAATTCGATGAATTGTCAAGCCCAATTCTGAGTGTGACTTTTGTCTTGTTTAGGATCAAGGACAGCATGTATCACGCCCTCACCCATGCCACTATCCTGGAGATGCAGGCCATGATGACCTTCAGCCCGGAAGACATACTGGAAGCTGGCAATACTATGAAGGATGCCCAGGCAGTGTGCCAGAGGTGGGCTTTCCATTCCTCTTTTAGCCTGGTGTCCCGTTTAACGCCTTCATATGGGTTTCTGGTATACCTGTGTTGGTGTCACAGTATCTTACCAGGTTCTTCAAAGTCTGGTCCCAGAGGCTGAGTCTGGATCTGGGTTTTTTTTTTCTTGCTAAATGATTGGTTAGACGAATCTCACAATTCTGATGTTCCAAGCTTTCACCCAACATGTTTGTTAGATATGACTCGATTGGTCCAAGTCATTGAATCGATGGAGTTTGCATAACTGAGCACCTCTTGGGAACAAAAGCCGCAGTGAAAGTCCTGCAAACTCAGACAGCGAATCCTGAGTGATGTATGGGAACGACCTGGATGTGACGGGAATTTAACATTGCAAATAATGGGGTTTCACAGCCTGGCACTGCCTTGTCACTGGTACCTTGGGGATGCCCTCATTCTCATGTCACACCCTCAGATAACCGGGATGGTCTTGCCTTGCTGGCGGTCTAGCTCTTTGACGTTACTGATAGTACAGCTGCATCACATGCAAGGTTTTTCACACTGTGTTTCATATGGCTTCTATTCCTTCAGACTTCAGATGTACAGACAGGTGATAACTGTGCACATGATGTCATTCATCTGCTCTCTGTCTGGTTCATTGCAAAACTTCACTCACAGAATTTTTGTTTCCCCACTCCACCCGGAGTTAGACAGGCTTATTTCTGTCAAGTCTGCCAATGGGTGTCCAGGTCAGGAAGGTGTACATATGAGCGCCTACTCCCATAAAGGAGTTTAGAGAGATCGCCCTCAGGTGGCAGGAGGAGTCAATTACATGACTTTGGCCTTTTAACGATGCAGACTTGTATTTAGGCATGACCAGCCGCAATAGATTGATTTCCTTTGATCTGACTTTTCAGAAAAGCATAATATTGATTGTGTGTAGTTTGCTAAACAGTAATTTCCCTGTTCTTATTTAGGTACCGCAGAAAGTCGTCCTTCAATAGTTTGGGGGGCAAAAACTTCACAGAAGGTAGGTGCTAAGTCTGTGTCATGTAGCTACTGAGAGGGTGATATTTATGACACAAGAATAAAGGGCTTTTACTGGCTCATGTCTGGTAATAATGCACACCTTCTCACCTCAGATGAACTGCACGCTGAGTTGTGCTATGCAGAGTGTCTCCTGCAGAGGGCAGCCCTAACCTTTCTTCAGGTAGCCACCCACGTTTGTCTCTGGTGACAACAATGCGTAAAATCTATACAAATTATAAAAGACATCAAAAAACATTTTATATTTTTATAAGATGTGATTTTGTCATTTAAAATATCTTACATTTGCATTTATTTTTACCAAACACCTAATACTGTACTTTAATTGGTTAATTTTTACAGGATGAAAACATGATTAGTTTCATTAAAGGAGGGCTCAAAATCAGAAACAGCTACCAGACTTACAAGTGAGTCCCGCCTCTTAAAATATATGCCTTGTTTTAGGGTTCGGTAAGTGCAGCAGTTTGCATAAGTTTTACGTTTCGCGCAAATTTACATTGGTTCCCCCATGAGATCAATATATTGGCTTTTACTGAGGTCTTATCCCTAAAAATCATCAAGGAATGAGTTCTTTTTTTAACGGAAATCATTAAATGACGATTTTGTCTTTGCTTATAGTGCAGTGCAACAGTCTTTCCACTAGATGCCGCTGTAGCATTAATCCAGCTGTCTGAGTAATTTTGACACTGATACTCTCTCCTTTGGAAACAGGTGTTCTATTTGCTGTAGAATTATCGTTGTCATTTATTTGTTCATTTTTCTACTTATTTGTTTGTTTTCCATATGTAAAGAAACACAGTCACAGTTTTTCGTCAGATTTAACAGAATTCTTTATCAATTCAAGAAATGAATTGATCTATTTAAATCGAACACTGACGATTTAAATAGACTTTTCGTTCCAAGATCAGAACTAATATTGTGATATTTTCAAAATTAATATTAGTTTTCTGATTATTGCAAAAGCCAAAAGGCACTGGGAAGTGGGTAGCCCGCCAGCGTGGGGAGCAGTGTGAATTCGGAGCTCAGGCTGGACTCCCGTGTCGTTTTGTAGGGAGCTTGACGCAGTGCTGCAGTCCCCTGGATACACGCAGGGCAACAGCCACACTCACTTTGAAGCCGGGGTCAAGCTTGGCATGGGCTCCTTCAACCTGGTAACGATCCCTTTGTCTTTACTGTCCCACTGGCAGAGTGAGACAGTCCGTTTTAATTGCCAGAGAGCACATTCCCAACGTGACACCAAACTCAGCTGCAATTAAGGTGTTGACTGGAACCAAAGTCGGTTTAGACGAGAGGGGGGGTCCTTATCATCAGAACTGGGAGCCTGCTGTCTTAAGGGGCAGTTCTACACCGTCAGAAAAAAGGATACAGCCCAGGTACAGTTTTGTTCCCTAAGATACAAATAACAATAACATAACCCCTGTAGTACTAAAATGTTCCTCAGCATCCATTTCTGTACCTTAAATTATATTAGAAGGTACATTTACCTGCAGCTAAGGGAACAACTGGCAGACCCTTGAGGGTACAGCCCCAGTGACCAAGTGATTGTACCCTCAAAGGTACAAATTGGTGCTGTTTTTTCTGACAGTGTAACCAAAAATTATATATTTTTTAATAACACTTGCATTTAGGTATGAAATCAAGGATATATTATATGTAATTACATTTATGAAGGTGGTAGGTGTTTTGATATTAATCCTTTATAAATGTGTGATTAAATCCTACTTGTGTGTATTCATTTGCAGAGTTTTCTTAGAATTGTTGTATCAGGGCTAGAAGCTCAAGTCGCCAGTCAGAGATTACTAATGGTGACCCCCTCACAGCCCCAAAGCTTCCAGTGTTTCACCTCCTATTTTTCCTCTTTCCACCCCTCTCCTCTCTTTTCCTGTCCTCCCCTCCCCTCTCCTCTCATCCCCTCTTCTCGTCTCCCTGCTCTGCTCCTCCCCTGCCCGTCCCTTTCCTTGCTGCCCTTCTCGTCCTGTCTCCTCCCCTCTTCTTTTCTCCCCTCACCTCACCTCCCTTCTCCTCCCCACCCCTCTCCTCTCTACTTCTCCACTCCCCTCCTCTCCTCCCCACTCTTTTCCTTCCTTCCCTTCTCCTCCCCTCCAATCACCTCCTCTCCTCTCCTCTCTTCTCCTGTCCTCTCCTCCCTCAGATGCTCTCCTTGCTGCCCAGCAGGATCCTTCGGCTGCTGGAGTTTGTGGGGTTTTCCGGCAACAAGGTCGGTGCACTTCAGTCTTATCAGCTGCAAAGGATTCTGGGATACAGTGGCAGGCCTGTCTGTTTAGGCCGCATGGGTTTGGTCTTGTTGCAGGAGCTGGGCTTGCAGCAGTTAGAAGAAGGGGCCTCAACAGACACCTTCCGGGCCTTTCTATGCAACATGCTTCTGCTCTGCTACCACACCTTCATGAGCTTCATCTTGGGTGAGACCATGGAGACCTCATATACCATCTACACCATGGCAACAACGTGTCATGCACTCGACATGGCAGCAGAACTCCAGTCAAACATTAACATTAGCTGAAAGTCTACCAAGTGCACAGATTCTCCAGAGTAGGACTTAGACTGTAGAATGAAAGCTATGGCTGTGTGTGCAGGAGCAAGGAGGCCCTTAGGGGGAGCCGGGTTTTAACCCCACTTGTCCCCTCAGGAACGGGAGAGGGTGATATGGACGACGCAGAGAGACTCCTGCAGCATTACCTGAATCGCTATCCTAAGGTGAGGACCCCCCCACCATGCCAGGTAGCTTCAAGTCAAAGGCTTCAGGCTCACCATCTGTGCTGTCGTCTCTCCCCAGGGAGCCATTTTCCTGTTTTTCGCTGGTCGAATTGAAGTCATTAAGGGAAACTTGGATGCTGTGAGTATTATGCAAAATACCTGCACATGTTTGAAGAATAATCCTTTATCCAGTATGAAAGGTAACTTAAGCTGAGTCTGTATAAATAAAATTATTCCGTTAGTTTGAGCTGATCACATTCATCAGGAGGTAATTGCGATTGATATTTATATTATTTATATAATATTATTTACTATTATATTTATATATTTCCAGTTTTTATGCTGGACATTCCTAAGCAACGTATATTTTTAGCTACAATGCTGAATTAACTTGCGTTAGCATTATGATCGTGTGTTAGCATTGCTAGAGTATATTAGCACATTAGCATGTACTGCTGCCGGTTAACGTGTCTCATCGTTCCAGGCCATCAGCCGCTTCCAGGAGTGCTGCGAGGCCCAGCAGCAGTGGAAGCATTTTCACCATATGTGTTACTGGGAGCTGATGTGGTGCTTCACCTACAAGCGGCACTGGAAGATGGCCTACTTCTATGCCGACCTCCTGAGCAAGGAGAACAAGTGGTCCAAGGTGAGAAGCCATTCCTGCATGATGTTCTATTGACGGCTGGAACAAAGTGCCCCGTGTTTTGCACTGACCATATGGTGCCATTTTACTTTTGATTCAGGCCACGTACGCCTACATGAAGGCCTCCTACCTCAGCATGCTCAGCCAGGAGGAGAGGGCACCGTTTGGGGAGAACGAGGAGGACCTCTTCAGGTATGATGCTTCACCAGAATCATCTCGTTTCCTGGCTCCTTGCCGTTTCTTAGCCAGTGGCTTCCCTGTTCCAGGCAGGTGCCCCGACTGAAGCAGAAGATTGCCGGGAAATCTCTGCCCACGGAGAAATTCGCTAGCCGGAAAACCCAGCGGTACCAGGGCGAGAGGCCCCCCCCCCTTCCAGCACCCCCACTGGTAGGCTCCGCCCCTTCAAAATAGGGGGTCACAAAAACCCGGGGAGAACGATCAAGGAGCTCATGTGTTGTTCTCATGTGTGCCCTGCTGGTGTCCTGGGCGGCTCCAGGAGATGATGTACATCTGGAACGGCTACGCGGTGATCGGGAAAAGCAGGGATCTGACAGAAGGGATGCTGGACACCCTGAATGAGGCCCAGAGAAGACTAGACGAGAACCCAAGTAAGATTTAAGTAGAAGGCATGGCGGTACTGTGTCCAGGCTGAAGTCATGGCCTTGTGTCATGTGTTACTGTGTGTATTTTAAGTGTTTGCGTGTTCACCCAGTGATTGTGTACACCTCCTTTGGGTTATGGCTGCGTCTTCCTGTCCCTAACCACGCTGAGACATCTTCTCACCTGTGTCCGGTGTGCTGTTAGCCATACGACTGGCTGTCGACCTTTGACCCCATCCCTCTCTCCCGCAGGGACAGAGTACTCCATAGACGACCAGTGCGTGGTGAGCCTGCTGAAGGGCCTGTGTCTGCGACACCTGGGCCTGCTAGAAGAAGCTGAGCATCACTTCAACCTGGTGCTCTGCAAGTGAGTTCACAGGACTAGAAGGGCCGGGGGGTTGTGGGTTGGCATCCTTGTCATGCCACCATGAAATCTTAACCTGGTTTTAAATTTTTTGATAGTGAAAACCAAATCAAATTTGACCATTACTTGGTTCCTACTGTGCTCCTGGAACACGCCCTCCTGTACATGGAGCAGGGGCGCAGGGAGGAGGCTGCGAAGCTTCTGGAGGCTGCAAAGTAAGACCCTGCCAGGGGCCGCCGTTAGCCTTGGGGGAGGTATTTCCCCTGCTATCAGAAAGTAGAACGTTCCTATGAAACCTTTTGGAGGCCAAAATAGCATGAAGCGAAGATGCACTTACCGTTAATTTATATGGGAAAAATTCTGAGCTTTCCCAGTCTGAAATTGAATCATACCAAATGAGACACAAAAGCTAAAATAACACTAACATATAGTACAGGCAGAAATAATATGGTAAATACACATGGTGCATAATGTAGAAATAATGTATGTACAGTGTAGCTCCACTTACCAGAATCCATACAGTCATGCGCCGCTTAACGACAGGGATACATTCTGAGAAACACATCGTTAGATGATTTTGCCGTTGTGAGAACATCATAGAGTGTACTTACAAAAACCTAGATGGTATAGCCTACTTCACACCTAGGCTACATACTGTAGCCTGAATAATGATAAAAAAGGACAGTATCGTAAATGCATAAACCAGTAACATTGTTGTTTATTGTTATTATGAAATTGTATGCGCTATACTTCTATACGACTGGCAGTGCAGTAGGTTTGTTTATAACACCATCACCACAAATACGTGAGTAGTGTGTTGCACTATGACCTTACGACATCATTAGGCAATAGGAATTTTTCAGCCCTGTTATCTTATGGAACCACTGTCATATATGCGGTCCGTCGTTGACCGAAACGTTATTATGTGCCGCGTGATTATATATCTACAATTTGCTCACGCATTAACAAATGCTAAATGCTATTTTCGCTTTTCTCTTTTTTTCATAAAAGCAAAAACAGGTGCTAATGTAGGTCTTCCGTAAAAATTAAGTGGCATAAAGCGAACATTCGTACAGCTGGGGAATACCTGTAAATATATGCTTAAATGCATTGGCTGATTAACATTTAGTGCATTTTAGTTCCTTGTAATTTTCTGTAAGCCTTTGAAGTCTGTAATCCAATGAAGGATGTGGTTCAGTCTCACTTCGAATACATGTCAGTAAAGGTGTCACTTGGCTGTCTGTGCTGTGGGAGCCATCGGATCCCTAACTCGCCTGCTGTCATGTGTTCTCGCTTTCAGACAGAACTATAAGAATTACTCCATGGAATCTCGGACACTCTTCCGAATCCAGGCCGCGCTACAAAAGGCTCGGGCCTTGCAGGCAAACGGGCTTCCCTGAACCCTGTCTGGCCCATAGCTTTTGGGTCTGTCCTGAGGAGGTGGGGCTGCTCATGGGAAGTCAGGATCCTGGGTGCCGACGGCCAGAATCACACCCTGATTGGCTATTAGGAATCCCGCAAGACTTGCATAGTTTTGTCTAGTTTTAGATTTATAACTGTGATGTCATTGTTTTTTTTATATAAACTCAAATTAAATTACGAGATTGATGCTTAGAAACACAACCTCCCCTCGTGTCATAGATACACCATGAATGACAATGAGGAAAGTTCTGGAAACGCCATTAATATTTGGGGATGGCAGACAAGAGGGTCACCAGCACTTTACTTGCCACTGGGAAACCAGCAAACTGAACGTGATGGATAATTAGGAGAAAATAGACTGTTAGTTTGATGTCCATCTGGCTCGGGTCTCATGGACAGGTGGGCCCTGTATTTGGCTGTGTGACACTATCCTTCCTTAAAGTTATAAACCAGTCGTATCACATAGTAACAGTCTAATTTTCTCCAGGGTCAACTGAAATACATATTTCTTGTATACCTCTTTTAAATAGCAAGAAGTATTAAATTACACTAACCCAAGAGGGATGTTAACATAAGTAATTGTGCTAACTAATTTATCAGAATTTGTAGCCCTAAACCAAGTATGTGGTTAGTTTCCAAAGCAAACTTAAAACGCATTTTTTTGCGATGTTTTAAAAATTTAGAAATGCATTTCAAATTACAGCAGAAGTACATCAGTTTCTATCAACGTTACTAAGATTTGGCCTGTAGATGAGAGTTTAGCCTGTAGATCAGCGTTAAACGCCCCAACACGAAAATGCGCAGATTTATGAATATGCGCAGTTATTACAAGACTTGCGTGTAATTGGTGATTGTGTGGGCTGTGTGTGCTGGGGGCGGTGCAGTCACTACATGTAAATTCTGTGTTTATATAAGTTTTAAGTTCTTTGGTTTAATTACGGAAATAAGAGAATGTGAGGCAATCTGACTCATGTCTGTCATGTGTTTTAAGGGGTTAAGAAATTATTTTAATTTATTGTAGGTTTTGGACTACACTGTAGAAAGAACTGATTAAAATGTAATTGAAGTACAGGTGATATACATGCGTGGTCTGTCCTTGCTGTGCATTAAGCTGGTAATGTAATTTAAATGTTACATTTTTAAATAAAGACGGTACCATAAGTCGAATTGTACCTTTGTCTCCCCGGATAAGTAACAATTCAAAGGCATTTAACCCAGAAGCCCCACAAACGTTTTAAATGATGCAACTTTATGCTTATATAAGTCTACAAGACATTCATTAATTCTAGGGTGGACTTTATCCCACTTATCGGTTTATTGTTAATATGGCATTGCTCTAGTTTTTCAAACATTCTCAGGACATAACAGGCTAAGTCGCATCAGTCAGACTGTTTAGCTCAGCGATGTTTATGTTCGCAAAATAAAACGTGATTCCGATGCGCATTTTATTGAGGACAGGCGTTTTGGGTATACAAGCGACGCTTCACCACTCGTACCCCTTTCTCTTACTTTTTCAAAACATGGTTGAAAGCACCATTGCAAAGTAAACAGAGATTAAATTTGGGGAGACTCCAAGCCGCCTTGATTCCTTCTTGCTCCCACCCTCCGGTGCTGGAGCCCCCCTCTCCCGCGATGTTCCCCAGTACTGGACGCGTCCGATCCTGACGTAGCGCCCCAGTCCCCGGACGGACGGATCGGAGGTGGACTGCGCCAGCAATCGGAGCAACTACATCGGAGCCGTGTGCTTTCAGGCATTTACATAAAGGCACACCTGTAACATGTCACGTTAAGGCAGTTCAACGTGCGCTTAAGCAGAGCAGACATGGCCGGCCAGCCTGCGGGCCACTTTCCCTGAGCTGGGACGCTCTTAGCGGGCTGAATGATCCGGCAGTCTGTGTTGCAACGAGGCTCATTAGTCACTTTCCGTGGAAAGGAGAGCTATATTTGGGAGAAGGCATCCGGATTGCGGCTGGATGAGAGGGATCGAGGTAGTTATAAGAACCAGAAAGTCAGGAGGCCAGCTAGACGGGAGTCGGGAAATGGGGAACTGCCTGAAATCCCCAACTTCGGATGATATCACCCTGCTGGCCGAATCCCAGGCGGACAGAGACCGACATGCAGACGGCACGGAGCAGGACCGGGAGCCACCTCCACCATACCAGGTAACGGCGACGGGTCTGGGCTGCGTGAACTAGGTGACAGTCAGACACTGTCATCTCCATGCATAGGACAGAGCCATCTGTGCTTTTTGGGATGCGATTAGTGTTTAGTTTGTACGCACTAAAAGTTTGCGGTTATCGATCGGCTTTTCGCGTCCCTGAAAAATCTCGTTGCCATCTATTTCCTTTTTCTTTGTCTTACGTGAAAGCTCCAGAAAACCACTTACGATACATAGCCTACATATATAATACCTATATAATTTAATTATTTATGCGTTTAGAATGTATTATAGGAAAACATGTTAGCTAAAACAGAAACCTGAGTGACAGGAGGAAGATTTTTTTTGTGGAAAAGCCCAAGTTATGTCTTCCGTTTGCTGTCATTTTTTATATTAACACGCACAAAAATCACGGTAAACCATCACCTACATACAGAGTTTCTGTTTTAGATTAGCTTGTAATATTAAGATAAAAATGAGGCAGTCGTCCGATTTTCAAGAGATCAATTTTTCTGGGTTCTTCCGCCATCACTTTAGTATTTTGACGCCTTTTAGTATGAAGTTTTCTGTAAATCGGCAGAAGGATCCGTTTTATTAGTTGATTTTACAGAATCAGCTGAGTATACGAATCATTTCCAGAAGATTTTTATCCCTTGTTCAGACATGTACCGGTCCTTTTTTATACAGATACTTTACACCAAACAAATACCGACTTTTTATTATTGTTATTAATGCTGATGATAATCATTTTAAAGAACTTTAACATTAAAGTAGGCTACGTAAATACGTAGGTAGATACCAGGATACCAGGAAGACTTTTTGCATATGTGTAAGAATATTTTTAAAAATAAAAACCTAAGCGACTCATTTTATATAATTTCTTTTTTTTTCTATTCCAACGAAACGACCAAATGAAGCCGCTACGATCAGTTTTATCCATACGATATACGTCTTTTATGTCTGTTTTTAACGTGTCAGATAATCTGCATTTTAAATTCCTGCATTTTTTTTTGCAAAATTAAATATTTCATTACATCAATAAGTGCGACTGGAAGAGTAAAATAAAATAATAAACAAAATCAAAGTTCAATGATAACTTTTATTAGTTTAAGTTTCCGTATAGATGTCCGTAAGTAATTCCCGCGTTTCATTGAGTCATACACGAATCTTATAACCTTACTTCTTTATTTTTCTTGCTGGAAAACAGGAAAATTAGTCTTTTTGTTACGATTTTCCGTAAATCGCTGGAACAGTCGTGTGCCTGGGTTTCATAATGTCCATTGTGGCCTGTTTCCAACAGGAAAAGCTGAACGCATTAATAAACGGGATGAATACCACTGTTAAGATTCCTTTTATAATGGCTATTTATCTTAACTCTCTGGGTTGATGTTCTCCTGAACAAAAGCATTTTGTTCTCCAGTTGTGTCAAGCATAAATTTATCCTACCTTGAAGATTTTTCACTATAGGAACTGTGGATTTAAACAAATTAGCATCGTCACTGTTATTAATACAACAATGCTGCTACCAGTGTTATGGGTCAGTTGCTTGTGTAACTCGGAATGGCGCTACTTTCTGATGTTTATAAAGATTGTTAGAACTGATGGATGATTGATTTTCTTTAATAAATATTTATAATTAATAAAATCATACACATTCATGGAGCCCGGAGACTCTTGGGGAAAACATGCAAACTCCAGCCGCACCATAGATCTGAATGTCCATGATGAAGGGCTAAAATAAAAACCAGAGAAAGACAGACGTGTCTCTTGAAATGTTTTTTTTTTTTTTTGTGTGTATGTCTGTTTATTATAGGTGGTATTTTATGATGGGTCGTAACAACCTTATAATTTTTATTTCAAATGGATTATGTATTTTGATTTTGGAGTCACAAATGAATTATCCAGTATGGCTTGTTGAGAAGGGTCAGCTGGTGACTCATCCCAAAGCCCGGGGAAGAGACCAGCGCCGTCTCACTGATAGGAACAGACTAGCGGCCAGCCCCCGATCTGTTGCTTTGAAGATCGCAGATGGCCCTCTTCTAACGGGGGTCTTTCCGGCATTTCGCGTTCAGCTGGCGTGGGCAGATGGATGACGGGATGTCGGTCCGCGTGGTGATCCAGGTACAGCTCACGGCGCTGGAATCTGATGTGTTCTACACTTTTTCTTTAAGCGCCTATTCCATAGTTCTTGGGCAGCTGTGATCCCGTTTTATTTTTTGCGAGTTTCGGCATGGTTCAGTTGTTTCCAGCTTCAGCGTCTTAGCTGGTCAGCTGGTCCACTGTGTACCTGCTTCAACCTGGGGAGCGTCATCATTTTCCGAACAACCTCCCGATTCCCAGACGGCATCCTGCTGCCTCTCAGTCTGTTCTGGGAAAGCTTATGTCCAAGGCACTACGGGTGTGTGTGTGTGTGTGCGTGCATGCGCGGCACTGAGGCTTGGCTTGGCCTGACAGGATGCCTTCTTGAGCGTAGTGGTGTAGGCGCCTCTGCGTGGGTATCCATGGCTAGCCGGTGCAGATGAATATGGATCAGCCAGTTTTCATAAAGCACTGGCAGCCATGACACCTCCTGTGTGCTGCAGGTGTGACAGTCCATACAAAATGGCTGCACAGAGCATAGCCAAGATGGGGTGCCATCTTCCACACAGTACAGAATGGGTGAATCTCAATACCTAGAATGCAAAGACCATACTTGTGGTCTTGGCAAGACCAGTCTCTCTAACTTGTTTCCGAGAATTTGGGGCACATTGAATCATGGGATTGGTCTCATTCGGCGAGTATGCAATTAATGTATGCTTGATATTTGGGGCGGAGCAATGGGGATTTTTCCCGTCCTCTGTACTTATGTTCTTAGTATTGGAACTGGTTGTCGATGCAAGATGATGTAAAACGGGTACATGAGAACACAAGTACGGTCAAGTACGCATACTGAGATTCACCCAATGTCCACTGCTTTTTTTAGTTTACCTTTCAGTTAGAGATCAGAGCATTGGGTAAACTCAGATCGCATGCTAATAAACCCATGCTACAGTAATTAAGAGCTGAGCTAGTGCATAATCCACGCTGGGGCTGAAAATGATGACATTTCATTTTGACGTCCTACGGCTTGTAAAACTGAAGGGGCATGACTCGTTGTGATTGGCTGAGGATATCCTGAAATAATCAATGAAATTCCCCGCCTAAGCTGACAGCGTCACTAAGGTGTAAAGGCGCCAATGCTCCTCCCCCAGGTGCCGGTGTACCACCCCATGCCTGGCCAGACGCTGCTGGCCAGCCAGCTGACGGAGGACGAACAGGTGCGGATCGCCAAGCGGATCGGCCTCCTCCAGCACCTGCCCCGGGGGGTGTACGACGTCTCTGGGGACGGCTCCCAGAAGATCAGAGAGTGAGTGGAGCCTGTTAATGCCGGGAAGTGGGGGATTTTATCACTTGGTGGCACATCCTCTCTTAATTTGTTTTGAGTTTCTGTCATACCCTGGGTTTGCTAATCGATTACCCCCCCCCCACCCCCATCTGGCGTGCAGGTGTGTGATCTGCATGATGGACTTCACTTTCGGGGACCCAATCCGCTCGCTGCCCTGCATGCACATCTACCACGTAGACTGCATCGACGACTGGCTGACACGCTCCTTCACCTGTCCGTCCTGCATGGAGCCTGTGGACGCAGCGCTGCTCACCACCTATGAGAACAACTGACACGCTCCTTCACTCTTGTGTAATCATGCCCCCCGCCCCCCGAGGAATACCCAATCTCCCATGCCTTAAGGGGGCGGGTTCAAATGTAGCTTTTTGAGTCCTCCAAGACCCGCCTCCTTGGACAGAGGCGGGGCTTTGTGATGTCACTCTCCCACAGGCCTGCTGGCCAGGATGTCCTGCTGGGAAGGGGAGGAGCCAGTGATCATGACTGACAGATGCAGGCACAATTAGCAGAGCTTCTGATTATCACTGAATAAAGGGAAGTCTCAGCGCTTCTTAGCATCTCGCTTGGTCTGGCTGTGTCCTGTGTTTGGGGGTGGTGGATTAGCTTAGCAGCACAGCTGACTTCCCCAGAGGGTTTGTTGTGAATAAGGGCTCGAGTTGTTTACAGACTAGATATGCATCTGTGTCTCAGACGATGAGTATTTGCACATTCATCTGTATTATGTAGAGAAATTTGCACTTCTGTCTGGACACTAAAGCCACATTTGTAATAAGAAAATTTGTTTGTAAAAAGAATGTCACCTTGTGTTATGAGGGTTTTAATGGTGCTTATCACTGTGTTACATAAAATTGTTGTTGGATTTAGGCTGGGGGAGGGACACGATCCTTTTCACTGGAAAAATCTTTGACTACTTGTCACACTGCAGTAGCAATAATGTCTGAATTTACGTCAAATACATTTAGCAAATGCTTTTGCCAAAGTGATGTACAACTGGGGATCAGAGAGCAGGGTCGGCCAGTCCCTGGAGCGGTTGGGGTTAAGGGCCTTGCTCCGGGGCCCAACACTGATGTGCTACAAGATTCAAACCAACAGCCTTCTGGGACTGGGCACCACTCCCTCTCCACCTGAGCTACATGCCACCCTTCACTTGTGAACATTTAAAAACTTTTTTTTTTTAATCATATTTTTCAATTTCACATTTCAAGTACAATTTCATTTTTTGTTGAAATCCAGAACTATCATGCACAATATGCACAAAATTTATGTTTTAAAAAGAAAATTATTTTTCTGAGATGTGAATAAAATGATCCGTCCTTTTTATAAATTAACAATGAATACAATGAATTAATGGGACTGAATACAACTAGAAAAGACCATCTCTTGCTTATCTTTGTCTAAATTTGACAATCTCCTATACTGTACAGCTCTTTCCTGCTGGGAAATGTCCTTCTTTCATCGTTGTGTATTTATGTACCATATGATAAAGTGAAAAAAATATTTGGCATTTTATTGTGATAAAAGTGCATTTTCTCGGTTTGTCCCTTTCACATTTTCCCTGCTTGTATATAGATATGAACTTCTTATCACCATTGGTTTGACAAATGTATTGCAACTGGTTATGGTACCACCATAAAGAAGAGAGCACTTTCTTCATTGTCAATGAATAAAAGTCTTTGTATATGTCCAAATTTTCTGTCCCTTTTGGACACGTTTTCGGTCGAAGGAGATCTCTGTTGGCCTTGTTTATGAAGTTTAGGGAATTTCTATGGAGTGCTCGAACAACAGCGGGCTGATGGTAGCCCCACCCAAGATATGCGGTCCAGTGTATTATTTGGAAATGTGTAATCGCCATCCGTATGTGCGCCTCAAAGGGGAGTGACTGTCCAGCCAAGTTTTTATGTCTGTGTTGTGCAGTTTTTCACTAAATACGGACATCCACCCGATAAAATCTTGTGTCGAACATGTAACTCCCCAGATTATTTTCTTTATAGAAGTAATATATAAATAAGGCTGGAGAGCCATGCTATAAATCATAATTCATTTCATAAATCACTTTCGAACAAGCTAGTCCATTAAAAACCGGGCAGTTCAGCAGTCCATCATTAGAATTTAAGGCCAATGCTCATTTCGCTTCAGTAGAGGTTACTGTTTCCTCTGTTATTTTGTGCCAGATAGATTGTGTGATGCTGATCATGGGAATAGCTTAAAAAATGGCCACACAAGTTTTTTGAGAAATGGCCAATTTTGGTCTAATTATTGTAAAATGTGTGAGACACGGGTATTTGGCATAACACTGGTCAACAAAAACTCAAGTATAAAACAACTAAGTCTTATGAACTTTTAAATTCTGATTTAATGCAATCTTAATGATTTAAGAAATGCAATCAGAATTTTGCTCTCACCCATAATCTTTCAGGCTGTATTGATATTATATAAGGGGCAGCATAGTTGTGCAGTGGTTAGTGCTGTCGCCTTACACCTCTGAGTTTGCATGTTCTCCCTGTGTCATCGTGCGGTTTCCTCCAGGTCCTGTTGGCGCCCCATCCTGGGTTGTTCCCTGCCTTGTGCCCATAGGCTCCAGACCCCCATAACCCTGAATAGGATAAGCGGTTTCAGAAAATGGATGGTCGGATGATAGTATATAATTCCTTATGAAGCATGTATGGGCATATTTCAGAATAATTTAGGAAAACTTGAAATTTTATTTCTGAACATTTTTAGGACTTTCAAGACGGGCGCAAAGTACTATAGTGTGTATTTGCCAGAGTTTATAGGCTGTACCATAATTGAACATGTAGAGAGAAGGTCCTGCTCTCTCTCTGATATGGAAAAACAATATCAAGGCCAGTGGAGTCCCAGTATTCTGGCTGACTTCTGCTGGGCCCTTAGGAGGGATGCTGCTGAGGCCAAGTACAGCAGAAAATCACACACTACTGCCTTTTAGACGAGTCACTCCAACCATGCACATATACTGTAAATGTACGTGTAGCTTAAGGTTTAATTGTGTGTCACTCAAAATCTTTACACGATAAGTAAATTCTGTTTAGATATTTGAATTAAGCAGAAACAATACCTATTTTGATTTGTGAAACAAAAAGTAAAAAGTTGTTGACCAGTGTTTTTACTCTTGCAGTGTGGAGTATATTTCAAAGAAATGTTAAATTAAAATACAAAATACCAATACAATACAATACAATACAATACCAAAACTGGTCTATCCATTTTTTTTTCATTTTTCTTTGACGCTTGAGGGTTGCCAGTTCTCAAGCATTAGGTGGCACGCTGTAGGACTTTCACGCTCACGCAAGTAATCTCACAGCAAATATATATTATTCCATTTTAAACCTAAAATTAGCTGCACCAAAAGCATTGGGGTAGTTTACAAACCATACAGACTATTTACAAGGTAATAAAACTATTACATACATGAATATGCGTGTGGAGACTCGTCTCGAATTGAAAATCCCACTCCAGCCAGCTGACCAAAGTTGGCAACCCAGATGTTTCCTGTCATTTAGTTTTATTACTGAGCATAACATGTGCGTGCGTCTACTAAATCCACAGAACCAGTTAGGCTTAAAATGTGTCACGTCAGTTTTAACTACCCCGTTGAGGTGTCAGTGCCTTTAGCTACTTGTCTGCAAACGAAACAATCCAAAATACAAGTCATGAACATTTTTTTTCGGCCAACATTTTTCATAGCTGGACGAAGGACAGATCAGCATCAAAAAGTTTACATAAACCTCAAAAGCAAAACGGGTGTTAAAATATATACCTTTCTATCGTGCTAAAGTACAACCATATCACAAAACTTTGCATCTTAATAACAGTTTTCAGAGTGTTAATTTAATAGTCTTGCGTTTCATTGTAAGCCGGTACCGCCACTGCCGTAAGTAGTCGCCGTAAATCTCTGTCGTAACGACGTGCCGTAAAGCGGCCATGAACCTGCTGGGAACACAAATAAAAAAAGTGTCGGTTCATCGGGGACTGTGACCCGCACGAACCTAAGCCGGGTGGCTGGCCATCAAAGTGCGCGAGTACCCTCGCTTTATGCACTGACTCTAACAGCATTTTCCAGTCAAGCTTTCCCCGGTTATTATTTATTTATTTATTTTGTAGATTTTCGTCGATTTATAGTTATAATTTGATGTGAAGCCGAGCCCCTCTTTGCTTCATAGCTGTTCCCCAGCCATTGCGATGGCCTCCGATAACGGTAACACGGACAGAGAGATCATCCTGGCTGACTTTCAGGTGTGTCCAGTCGGTTTATCTCTTCGAATCATTTTCTGTGTGTATATGATCCTAAATTTTTCGATGCAGTGTGGGCGGAAGTCGGGGTGCTGGTCGCTTTCTGGACTGAGACATCAAAACGGATCGGCAATAAAGTGGACGGAACCGCTGGATAGAGAGCCGTTAACCGCGTGCGGGCAAAAAGTTGCGAGGAAAAAGTGCTGGATTCATCAAAAAAAGTAAATTAGGATAGGATTTGTTTCAGGGATGTAAAACGAATGAAATCCACTCATCCTAATTAATGTGGATTAATGTAGTTAATGTGTTAATAATGATGATAAGAATTGCATTGGCACTTAACATGAATGTAGCAACGCACCCACGTGTATATTTACATAGTATACAGCGTGACAGCGTAGAAAACCTCATATAACTGACGTGACTCATTGCATAATTTCTAATGCAAGGCTGTTGAGAGAAAAGAAATCAGGATTTTAGATTTGACACTTTGCTTTACCACCTGTCACTTTACTACCATTTGCACATTATGTATGTTACTTACGATTGTCTATGTTTAATATTTTTCCTCCTTAGTACTTATGTTCCTATTAACAGTCTTGGAGCCAGGCATTTCACTACACATTGTACCTAGGATAAATTTACAAGCAGTAAATAATGATTTCCAAGATCATTTGCAAGTACAGTGATGATAATGTATACATTACGGCAATTTATGTTATTTCCTTATAACCGTACTATAAATTACAAACAGGGACTTCTGTCTTGAAGAATTACGCAATCGAGCACTAAGAAGGATTGGTTAAACGCAGAGGCACATGATTCACCGTTGTCAGGACGGTAACTGGATATATTGTGGAAGAGCAACGTGTGTTTACTTGCACGGGTACCCGGTCTGATGTAATACGCAGGTCTTTCCAACAGGCGGCAGTAGCGTATTTTTTGCCTGAGATTTTAATTGCTATCTCTGTGTGCTGTCATAAAATCGGTGACATAAAGTAAATCGCCAAGGGACAATGCAGTGCTTCTTTTATGTGTTGAATGAAATCTCAGTACCATTCACAGTGTGGCTCAGTGACTGTCAGTGAAGAGATGGACTTGCTTGCTGGATTACTGATACGTATATAAGTGATACAACCACTGGGTACTTTTTAAATCTTATTTATTCCCTGTGTTTTTTATTCCCGGGATTAAATTCCATGTGGCTTGTCCCTTCTTCTTCACAGGCTTGCACTGGCATAGACAACATTGCAGAAGCAATTGCTCTCCTTGAACTGAATAACTGGGATTTGGTGGTGAGTTTTGGGTGGATGTAATATTTTTTTAATTAAAAAATTTCTATGTAATTTTACATTACTGAGTTGCAAGTTTGGTGTCTGATTGCCGGTAAATACCTCTCTCCCCACAGGCAGCAATCAATGTTGTGATTCCACAGGAAAACGGCATTTTGCAGAGGTGAGCATGGGGGCGTGGTGCCAAAATGGGCTGTCGTGTGAATGCTATCTCAAAACGAGTCGAGTGTCAGTGACAGAACAGAAAGAGTATCAGTGTGACCAAGACTGCCAGTGTAACCGAGATGTCTGTGAACGATCCAGCTGTCGGTGTGACCAAGACCTCTCTAAACGATACGGCCATCGCTGTTACAGAGTCGTCTCTGAACAATATGACTGTCACTGTCACTGACACGTCACTGAATGATACGGGTATCAGAGTGACCGAGACGACTCTGAACAATACAGCTTTTGGTGTGACTGACACATCACTGACTGATACAGTTATCAGTGTGACCAAGACGTCTCTGAACAATTCGGCTGTTTGTGTGACCAATGTGTCTCTGAATGATACCGGTATCAGTGTGACCGTGACGTCTCTGAATGAGTCGGGTATCAGTGTGGCAGAGATGAGTGTCAGAGCTGTCACAGGAGGGCTTTGAACGGCTTTGAATGGTAAATGTAAGGCATTATTTTTGCGCCTGTTAATCGAGTATTCACTGACTTCTCATGTTCTCCCCCTCACAGTAATTTACCAAGCGAGGCCAGCGAGTCAGGGTCTCAATTCCGACCATTAGCGCCCATGCCGCCCTCTGTCTCCACCTCCACGTCGCCGCCGTCGCCCTCCTGCCCTGTCCGGGCTGCCAGGCATGCACTGGAACACCCTCGCCAGCCACGCATGCTCAGCTTCCGCGTGGAGTACCGTCAGCGCTCAGTTGAGGTGGTGTTGGATGAGGCGAGCACAGTAGGTGAGGTGGTCTTTAAGGCCTCTTATCGGTTTCACATCACCATAGGAAGGTTAACACTGTTGTGTGTACACTGGTTGATTTTAATAAGCAAGCAGAAATACACTGTGGCTGCCTCACTTTAGGCTGATCTGGAAACTTTTCAATGGAAGAAAATTCATAATTTGTAATATTCTTTTACTTATTCGTGATAAACTTTGCAGTGGAAATCATTTTTTTGTGTGTCTGTGGCTTTGATCTGAACTGTGCTGCCACCTGCTGGTGAAAGCGTGAAATACACCTCTCCCCGTCGCTTGCGCCCTCCCGTCCTCAGGTGAAATCAAGCAGGTTTTGGAGACGGAGCTGCAGATCCCCGCATCAAAGTTGCAGTTGAAGGGCTGGAAGACGGGAGACGTGTCTGATTCTGTAGGTTTGCGTGTTGGAGAAGCTCAGGAAAGCCAATTTACTGACCTTCTGTGATCTATACAGTCCTCTCTCACCTTACATAAACCCCACTACAGTAAATCTAGACTTAAGCAAAAAAAAAAAAAATGATACATAGTTTATGGAAGTACTAACACATAAGGGTGTCATATGTCTGTAAGTAAATTTGCACTTTATTTAATATGTGCTGTACAGTTCATATTAGTATGGAATTCTTGGCTTTAATATAAGGTGTATTAAATGGTACGGGAAGGTGAATTTATGTCAAATCTGACTTACATGTGGGTTTGTGAGATGGAACTGCCTGTGTATCATTTCTTGTCTGTTTCACTATCAGTATTCTCTTTCTCTCTCTCTCTTCAGACTGTTCTGTCTAGTCTTCACTTACCTAAAAATAACAGCCTGTACGTCCTGACCCCCGACATCGCCCAGCCTGCCTCCACCAGCGAGGCCCGGTGAGTGTGTAATCCGTGGGATCCGTATCGGAAAGCTTGGAAAACAAGCCTCAGTGCTCTGTAAGTGAGAACGTTAGCCTGCATCATATACGGCTGTTCTGTTCTGATGCGCCCCCCCAGAGCTTCAGAAGAGGCATTAAGTCAGAACTTTGTGCTAGTCGTGAATCACCAGGAGACTGGGAGGGACTACAGACTTAACTTCCCTGGAGACAGGACCGTCCAGGAGGTGAGGATGAGAACCGTCCTGGGTCGGTCCTCACCTGCAATTTGGTGGGAACGTGGCCTGCTCCCTGCCCTGAAGCCGTCCCGTCGATGTCAGGGATGTGTAGATACCCATGCAGTGTTTGGTTCTTGGTTAATTGCTTGGAAGGGCTGTTTCCTCACCAGGTAAAGAGGAATATCTCCGATGTCACCAACATCCCAGTGAGGCACCAGCAATGGGAGGGCTGGCCTGTCACTGCCACCGATGACCAGGTGAGGGATGGAGAGGGACGCGCTCGCACAGCGACCGAAAGACACCAACAGGCGTAAAAACTGAGGCCAACCGCACAAGCTTGGGATGGAGGATTTGAGTGCTGCTGCTTTCACTTTCACTCTTCATTTGAGATTGTTTACTCAAACTGGCGTTTCATTGTGCAGCTAGACCAACACCACTCTACTCTGCTTCCCTGGGTGAAATTTCATTCAGTGATCTTGTCCTAACTTCCTAGGGTCAAATTTAAACTCTGAAGCCTGGATCTCATAAGTGCTAAACATCCTACTCTTCTTGATGCCAGATCTAATGTAATGTTTCCGTATCACTCAGATGACGCTAGCATCGACGGGGATCAGCTACCCCTGCCACCGTCTGCGTGTTCGCCGGAGGTCCCCCACACCCACCTCTGCGCAGGCCGAGCAGGTACAGCGTCTGTGGGAAGTCCCCACACGTGCCGTTTTTCATTTTGTTTAGCGTTACTGCTAACGAGGCCTGCCTGACGCCAGCACAGATGGGCTGAGCCGTGTGTGTTTGAAAGCAGGTCTCCGACATCCACATGGCGAGCGACAGCGAGGGCGACGACTTCGAGGATGCATCGGAGTTCGGCGTGGATGAGGCGGAGATCTTCGGGGTGGGAATCTCGGGGAGCCGGAAATCTCCGATGAGTGAGTTTTGGAGTAGCTCATTTGGAAGGATGCTCGATAGGTACCAAGCTGTCCGTCCATCACCAGCTGCTGCTGTTTCCCCCCCAGTACCAGACGACGCCGAGAACGAAGACGAGGCCCTGCTGCACTTCACATCCGAGTTTAAGAGCAGGTGTGTACGTGGCACAGGAACCATGTGTGAACTAGTTTATCCATCTTCCCAGCATTTGATTGGTTAACATGTTGACTCCACCCACTTCTTCCTCCCCCACATGAAAGATATGGAGACCTCCATCCTGTTTTTTTTATCGGCTCTCTGGAGTCTGCGCTACAGGACGCTTTCTACGGCAAGGCCCGAGACGTGAGTCTACTGTGTTTGGCTATTTAATTTGTTTTATACAGTTGAGAAAGCAGGGTAAGGGCCTTGCTCAAGAACCCAATAGTGAAAACGCTTTGCCAGCCCTGGGACTTGAACCAGTGACCTTCCGGTTATAGGCATAGAAACACTACCCCAAAAACGCACCCAGCAGTAGCTGAACATCTCAGGCCTGGTGCTCTCCCAAAATTCCTCACCTACCATTCAGTAAAAAACCTCGCTGACACATCTGTGCCACAGAGGAAGCTGCTGGCCATCTACCTGCACCACGACGAGAGCGTCCTCGCCAACGTCTTCTGCTCCCAGATGCTTTGCGCCGAGTCCGTGGTCTCCTACCTCAGCCAGAACTTCGTCACCTGGGCCTGGGATGTCACCAAAGAGGCAAACAAGTCCAGGTGACACCAGGACACATCCGTTAAATATAACGTTTGTGCCAGACCTTTATGTAGATGGAGCTGTTTGTGCTCACAGTGGGAGGTCAAGTTTTCGTTAGTTACTGTAAAAAGCAATTCAGCAGCTATCCTTGACTTAACTGCAGTATTTATAAACATCTCTCTCTTTGCGTCTCTCTCTCAGACTCCTCACCATGTGCACCAGGCACTTTGGCAGCATGGTGACACAGGCCATCCGGACCCACAAGACGGACAACTTCCCACTCTTCCTGATCATCATGGGAAAGCGGGCATCCAATGAAGTTCTGAACGTCATTCAAGGTGAGGAAGGACCCTGTAAAGAGCAGGGCCTCCCTTTGCCTTCAGAAGTGCTGCAGTAGCTTTTTGATCAGTGCAATCAAGTCCTAAACTGTGCGGGATACTGGAAAAGCCTCCAGTTATTTATGGTTATCTACCTCACACTCTGTGCTTCAGAAACTTGCATTGATATTTAGGTCTGGTGGTTGGGGAACCCATGGGAGATTTTTGATTTCATTCTGGTGTTCATGAAACTGCTCTTGAATTGTTTAGAGATGTGTAGACGTGCTTTATTGTCTAGGAATGTGGAGGCCTCTTGAGGATGGCCCCCGGTCCTGTAAAATGGTCATATGTTCATTAATCGTCATAGCACTGTGCAGGGTAGTCACTAGACCCAGTTTCCTTCTTGTGTTTTTCTATCTCCTGTCCTTCCGATCCTGCAGGTATTTTATTTGCATGGAACTACACGTTAGATGACCTGCACGTGGGTCGATCGCTAGGCAATACGATGGTAGGTAACCTGTGCGTGTGTTTGTCGCTAGGCAACACAACAGTGGATGAGCTGATGATGAGGCTGATGGGCGCCATGGAGATTTTCACAGCCCAGCAGCAAGAGGACATCAAGGACGAGGTCAGGCAGGGAAAATGATGCGGCGGAGGCTGTTGTCATGGAAACAGCTGACACGTCTGGCTGTGTCTTTACATTATATGGATTTTCAGACAGTTTTAGCAGTGTTGAGGTATTGGTTACTGCTAATAACAAGGCTTTTAATAACCGAGCCCCATTCTATCTTTCTGAATTGCTTCTCCCCTACCAGCCTCCCCACCTCTTAGATCCTCCCCTTCTGGCTCTCCCCTCACCCCCCCATCCAAACTCCATGGCTATGGTGACTGTGCATTTTCCTGTTTCCCCACTTTGGAACTCCCTCCCAAGTGACATTCACCAGTCGGTCTCAGTCTCAGATTTCAAACACAAGTTAAAAACCTTTTTACTTGCTGAAGCCTATAGCCTGTAACGTTCCTTATCTGTAATATGTTTTGTTGTTTTTTTATCGGTTTACTTTAATTCTATGTCTTTGTGAACTTGAAAAGAACTATAAAAGTAAAATGTGTGTTAAACGTAAGACGATGGCAGAATGTCCAGTTTAGCCAGTTAATCTCTCTGTGTTTGATAAAGCCTGTGTTTATCGCGGCTTCCTCCCTATGTTAGGCTGAGCGTGAAGCTCGCGAGATGGTTAAGAGGGAACAGGACGAGGCGTACCGCTTGTCTCTCGAAGCCGACCGCAGAAAGGTTTGCATCTTCACTCGAACCCTTTAACCGCTTATCTCGTTAACGAGTCTTCCTGACGGCCTGGGGTACATGCCCCCCTACTGTCACCCAATGTCGTTACAGAGGAAGGCTCAGGAGAAGGAGGAGGCGGAGCTGAGCCGCCTGGAGCAGATGCGGAGGGAGCAAGAGCAGGAGCGCGAGGTGAGGCCATCGTTAGCAAACCCTCAGGCGTCCACGGCCGCAGCCTTAAACCGGAGCTACTCCCACTAATAGTCTGTTTACCGAGACCCCTGGAGAGCCCAGTGCTCACCTTTAGCAGCGCACTAGTCCTGCCAGTTAGCGTGTAGTGTAATCCTGACATCTGGATCCTGATGGCTTTGCTGCAGTTAGTTGGGTTATGATGCCAGGCAGGCAGAGGTTAGTCAGGGTGGCTCAATTTCAGGACGTCATGTGCCGGGTGTAGTCCCGTCTTGCTGCTGGGTTTGTAGCGTTTCGCAACGGTCGTTTAAAATGTTTTAGAAGAAATGTGCAAAAGTTTTTAAGGAGTATTGCACTTTGTTTAATAGTTATTTGAAGGCACAGTGTGTAATGGTGTCCGATGTGTTCATGAGCAGATCTTAAGTGATCCTGTGGAAGTGTGTAAATGAGCAGGGAGGGGGGGAGGTGTCGCTGAATGCCAATCTGGTGTGTGCCCCCCTGCTGCATTGAGTTATTGGTACGGTCTGCCTGCTGAATTGCAGTTTTCAGCACTCGGCGTTTTGAGGGGAGGGGTGTAAAGACCCCCCCCCCCCCACATTGCGATGATTATTGGTCCTTGTTCCTGGCCTGCAGGGGAATTCTGGGTAAACATCCATCTCCTGTACCCCAGCTGCCCCTTTTGGCGTCCCAACCCCTCCTGTCGCAGGCGGTTGGTAATGGGGGGGGCCTGAGGTTTGTTTTAATGAGCTGGTTTTCGCTGCCACCCCCCCCAGGCCATCCGCCTGTCATTGGAGCAAGCTCTCCCGCCCGAGCCTGAGGAGGAGGACGACCAGCCAATCAGCAAGCTGCGCATCCGCACGCCCAGCGGGGACTTCCTGGAGCGCCGCTTCCTGGCCAGCTGCCGGCTGCAGGCGCTCTTCGACTTCGTGGCCTCCAAGGGCTACCCGTGCGACGAGTTCAAGGTTATCACCACCTACCCCCGCAGAAACGTGAGTGTGCCACCCCCCCCCCCCCACCTGGTGCACAGTCTGTGGGTTTAAGGGCCCGTAGCTGTTCTCAGTATTGCTGTCCTTCTCGGGTTTCTTTCAGATCACAGATTTGGATCCTTCCTGGACCCTGCTGGATGCAAAGCTCTTTCCCCAGGAGACATTATTCTTGGAGGCCAAGGAGTAGGACGTATGTGGGGACAGAGGGCTGGGGGCGTGTCGTCAGATAGCGCCGCCCTGCTGGCGTGCGCATGGCGCTCATACGGGCCAGGGATCGCAACCTCTATCGCTCGTGAAGAGATGTCCTCGCCATCAATAAAAAAAAATAAATAAAGAGTTTGCTATGGCCAAGGGTGCTGAAAGATGTGTTTTATGTGCTTAAATAAAAAAAAGAAAAAAAACTTTATTTCCCGATGAAGGCTAGACTCTGGACACCCCCCCAGGTGAGCTAATGGCGTCCTCCTGGGGCTCCCGACCTTCTTGCCTGAGATGGCCCGACTGCACGCACCTAGACTGCCTCTGTACGTAGGTGTGTGCCGCAGAGCGCGTTCTGTTATTGCTTTGGAAAATCATTTTCTGATTTATGCGTCTGCATGCTGAATCTTCCTGGGATTTAGCGTGAAATCCCAAACTAGCTCTGTGATGTTCATGCTTGCGATGTTATTCCTTTGTTGCAGTATAATTATACATTTGCAAACGTATTTATTATGAATTTTACAACCTTACAATTGTCATTTACCGATGATCATGTGAACGATTCTGTTTCCTGTTCTGTACGTTGTGTGCGTGTGTGAGAGAGAGAGAGAGAGAGAGAGAGAGAGAGAGATTGAGAAAGCCATCATCTGCTTGTTCTTTGCCTTTTGTACTTGTTAGGTTACCTGTAGGGGGCGCACTTCGGCCTTGCTGCAACCGTTAAACTCAACTCAGGGGTCTTAGGTGCTGGGCCTCGAGGTGGGTGGGCAGAGGCCCAGGTTGACAGTTTGCTAACACAGCAGGTCATAGGCTGGGTGGGAAATCCATTAGCCAGAAGGGGCGGTGAATTTGTTTTTAGGCCTGTTCTTTAGTTCCGGGGCCATTTCTGTCATAACTGACCCAAACTTGTGATGATTTTTTTTTCTTTACAGTCCTTAATGTCATTCACAAGGTAACGCTGTTGTATATATTGTTGCTGTGCTCCAAAGGCGCCGTTTTGGTCCTTAAGGAAGCAGTTGGTTTTGAGGAGCTCTCCTGTTGCTGGACAGGGGACTCCAAGCTGAATCTCATGCTAGGTGTACCTTCATAAACAAAGCCCTCGAGGGGCATCATGGGTAATTCACAGCCGGGCCAAATAAACCAGTAAAAGCAAATACCCGTCATGCTTGATTTAATTATGACATGCTGGGGAGGGTTTAAGTTATTTAAATAAACCACAAAGTCTCCCACCATTATGGGGACTGTACAAGTTGGGTTTATTCGATGGATTTTTTTTGCTGTTCAAAAATGACCTTTTACTAATTTACTTCTTTATAACAGTTTGTGTTCAGTGCAGTGAAGAAGGAGCCCAGATATAAAGTAAAGATATATACGGCTCTATGGGAAATAGGACTGGTGAAACACACAAGTAATCCACAAATATATACCCACTGGCCACTTTATTAGGTATACCTTGCTAGTACCGGGTTGGACCCCCTTTTGCCTTCAGAACTGCCTTAATTCTTTGTAGCATAGATTCGACAAGGT
>JAODKC010000047.1:16175486-16189060 GCA_026777985.1 Mormyrops attenuatus | reverse complement strand
CTCACTTTCCTGTTTTTAACTAACAGGAGTAGCACCCCTTCAGTGATGCTCTTCTGCGTACTTTGGTTGTAAAAGTGATTATACCTATTAACAAGCAGCTGAACAGGTATACCCAATAATGTGGCCAGAGAGTGTATATTATGGTTTTAGTACATGGATATAGGCGCCGGTAGAGGGCAGTGTCAGTGGATTAACATTTAAGGAAGAATTAACTGTCATTTTATCGAACTGTATCGCTTGCTGTGAATGCCGAATGGCTGGGGTTGAGTTCCGTCTGGAGGGGCCTAAGACCATCTGGACCCACTTGGGACACCGCAGTTGGCCCATAGTAATAATTATTGTTAATTAACTGATTCTTCAGTCAGCTTTTCTTTCTGGAGACCCTTGAATGTATGGAGGGAATTATCCCCGTTTATTAGTCTGTCAGTTTCTTATTTTCTTGTCATTTTGTTGTTATTGAGAAGCGAACCCAACAACCTAGAATTGATCTATGCATATTTATTTAGCGTTTAAAAAACTCATTCTACTGTATTTAATTAATAGTATCGTGCTGTTAAAAAGCCTCCAACCAATTGCACTACAGAACAGCTATTCAGAAGAAGGTGCATTAGTTAGGCCTATAAACATTGTAATTTTTTTAGATTACAGTCGTCATGAAGCGATTTATTTATTTATCCCATAACTGTCTACAGCAGGCCGTCTAATTGATTTAGGCCTCTACATTCCCTTTAGATTAGTGCTTTACTGGATTCATTTGAAGCGTAATTATCTTATGGTATTGCATATATTTATTCCCACTTATGACTGTATCTGACAGATATGATTTTTTCCGTCGGCTCTAATGCATAATGAAACGGCACACTGATTAAAACGGTAAACTAACCGTAAACATAAACCGTTTAAAAACATTAATTGTGACAGTACAATTGTGATGAACGTGTCTATAATGGAGCATCGGTATGTGTGGGAGTTACGATTTATCCAGACTTACCGTGAATATAATTAAGACCCACCGATCAATGATGCCCTTAAGGATAAAGGTGGTCCGAGTGACTTTTTGGTCTTATGTATACTTATATAAAAACCACATGAAATGATGGTGGGTGTGACGTATTAGTACTGTTTAATACACTGCACCAGTAGAGAGCGATTATTTTATCAATGTTAGTGGTCCTGGGTATGACATTAAACTGCATCCGGCCCTGCTCGCATTCCTCCAACTTGCAGGGAAACAATTTCTTTGGGCGTTGGTAGCAGGATTGGAACTCCAGCCACCATAAAACAATTCACAACTGCTCGATTCAAACAAGCATGTTACTCTTCTGCTCTCTGCTGGAGTAGCCCTGCTGCAGCCTCCTGCAGGAATGCTGTACGCACCGTGAAGGGGATGGGGGAAAGCCTTTGGGAGCCCAATCCTCGGAAGAGTCGAAACCGTCAGAGATCCAATAGGGTCAGGCCTGCTGGGGATCGGGATGGTGTGGTGCTGAGGTGTCGTCTGCTGCATGGTGGCACTTGGGTCCCAGTTTGAGGCAGGCCATCCAGGTAGGCACATAGAACATCTTGTCTCTCCGGCAAGATGACCATCTTCCCCTGCTGTCGGGGAAGCTTTATAACCTTCGCGTTTCGGTGGCAGCACGCAGACTGGGGAGTGGCCAGATCTCTGTAGGTGGGTATACCTACTTTTGCTCTAGTCGGTCATATGGCTACCATTCTCAGGGAGTAGCTGTTGCTGTAGCGGATTGGCTCCTCCCAATGGTGTCGGATGTCACTCCTTTCAACGAGCATATTATGAGACTCAGGCTAAGGCACTCCTTGGGTGTCTTGTCTGTTGTCTCAGTGTATGTTCCGACCACAGAGAGTGACCTCTTGTTAAGGGAGACATTGCGGGATCCCCCCGAAGTTGCTGGACATCATGACTGGCCTATACACTAGTACTGTGAGGGCTGTGTAGAGTGGAGGGAGAACCTCTGCATTCTTCCCAGTTGATTCTGGGGTTCACCAGGGGTGTGTTCTTGCTCCTACTCTGTTCAGTGCTTATAAGGACTGGGCATTGGGCAGGGTCGTGGGGTCCAGCGGCTGTGGAGCATCCATTCGTGAAGAATGATTTACTGATCTTGACTTTGCCGACGATGTGGTGATTTTAGCGGAGTCAATGGAGTCTCTGATCGGGGCTCTTGAGAGACCGAGCAAGGAGTCTGAGTGTCTGGGCTTGTGAGTGTCCTGGATAAAGACCAAGATCCAGGCAATTAATGACTTCTTAGGCACAGCCATCAGTAGTGTGTCTCTCCAGGGAGGGAATGTTAACCTTGTCAAGAGATTTACCTACCTTGGTAGCATGCTCCCTGACCTGACCTGTTACCAGTGAATACCATCTGTTTCAAGAAAATAAACGACTTTGATAATGCGTCTGGCAATAATATATATTTACTAGACCTGCTATCATGTGACTGCAAATGCAATCATGTGACTGCTGTATTGGAGAAGGTGAAGCAATCCTGTATGTTGTGCAGCTTTTGGCTACAGAAACAGGTGTGGATCCTGCTTCAGTGATGTAACCTTCCACCAGTTAGAATGTTTGCTGATCATTGTATATTTTTGTATTGACAGTCGTGTGGATACCCGGTCATCTGGTATACTGGTTATAATTTCCCATGCGATATGAATTTTTAATATACCGTCATGCCGTAGCATAGATAAAACGATAGCTGTGATTATGTGTATAACGAAAATATTTTTCTTCATGAACCGCAATATATCTCAAAAAAATTAAAGGAACACTTTGAAAACACATCAGATCTTAATGGGAAAAAAATCACGCTGGATATCTGATATGAACTGGGTAATGTGTTAGGAATGAAAGGATGCCACATCATTTGATGGAAATGAAAATGATCAACCTATTGAGGGCTGAATTCAAAGACACCCCGAAAATCAAAGTGAAACAATGATGCGGCAGGCTAGTCCATTTTGTCGAAATTTCATTGCAGTAACTCAAAATCATACTCGGTAGTTTGTATGGCCCCCACGTGCTTGTATGCATGGCTGACAACGATGGGGCATGATCCTAATGAGATGATGGATGGTGTCCTGGGGGATCTCCACCCAGATCTGGACCGGGGCGTCACTGAGCTCGTTTAATAACTGTAAATTGTGCTACATACAAACAATGGAAGGAGCAACTTCTCCACGTTGACGTCGCGCCCCTTGGCATTGGGCGTTGCTGGAGACTTGCCTGTCACGTGTAGTAAATATACGTCATCGGCACCTGGCACTGGGTCACTCGTGTCTGGACTGATAAGCATATTGATGAAGAATATAAATACAAACTATTCCAGTAGTTGTAACATGGCAAACATGTTGCAAATCCGGAGAAGACTCTGCAACACTGCAACAAGTGGAAGAAAGAAATCAAGGCTTAACATTATCAGATACATTGGCCTAACATTTGGTCCCACAATGTATTTAAACATGAGGGTCAGATCTAGGCATAAGCAAACGAGACAGCTGCCTAGGGCCTTATCGGGGAAATCTACAGATGGGAACCCCTCACCGAAATGTACTGAGGGGGCACAACTAGGGCCCCTGATGAGGCAGATCAGGCCCTGATTATCAGATTCCCAGGATAGGTAAGTAATCATCAGCATCATTTAGCTTAATGATTTTTTTGTCCATATAACTGCCCTGCATGACGTTGTGAAGCAGGTTTGCCGTTTTAACAAGTGTGTTTGTTTTACTACGTTGGGAGCTACAGGATTAGTATGCTGTGTAGATTGCTGCTGTGAAATACATTCTTAATTTGGCCTTTATTTAATTTAATTTTAACTTTTTAAATTGTCACAAATCTAATGGCAAAATACAAAAGCAGGATCTAGGTTAATTCTTTCTGTATTTTAAACTTCACCAGTGCTTTTTAAGTTTGGTTGGTCGCAAAAGCCTTTTTTATGTTACTGTAGAAGTGTAGATCTCACTCAAACTTCATTAGAACATTGGTTTCCTTGCGTTTATAATGTAATTATTTGTATTTTCAGCTGCTCTGTGTTCGTTAATTGTTTAATTGCATTTATCGCTTGCTCTGCTCCCCACATTTAAATTTTACCTAATTAAAAGTTGGTTATAAAACCGCCTGACTTTTCATGTCTGGGGTGAATGAGAATTTGAGTAAGCTGATGCCTAGATAGGGTAGAGATTTTCCATTAGCATGTTACTGAAGAATTAGTAATATGTAGCCAAGCATCTTTAGTTTGTGAGGCATGCAGAAACGATTTTTTAATCATTGTCCAGAGGCCCCTCTACAATTTACAATAATGTAGTTTTCGACTGGAGAGTGCTAATAAGATTTTTAAATTTTTTAAAACCATTTTACAGGGACAAATCGTGTCCCATATGAGTTCATCGACGGACAAAACATTTTCTTTTTCTATATGGGACAATCCCATAAAACAGAAGACAGGTGGCAACTCTAGGTTTAACGTTTTATTCAGTGGTGATTCTGGCTTGTATGGTGCCCTGGGCCACCCCCCCCGGCAACAACCCCTGCCCCCTGCCGTCCATGTCACCCTTAAAAAAGG
Organism: Mormyrops attenuatus; assembly: GCA_026777985.1. NCBI lineage: Eukaryota > Metazoa > Chordata > Actinopteri > Osteoglossiformes > Mormyridae > Mormyrops > Mormyrops attenuatus. Next base: position 16,184,492 of record JAODKC010000047.1, on the reverse strand, counting down.
CGGGCTGAGGCCCCATTTTGCAGAGCTCCCTGGGCTTCAGCCTGGGTGACCCTGTACATTAAAAGCACCCCTGTATCCAATACGACATGTTATTCGTACAGAGAAAGTTTTTAATTTGGGGGCAGTATCTGAATTTATGGTGTTAGTTTAGTCAACCAACAGACCAATCCTCATGGTTTCGGAGCATCTTTATTTTGAGTGCGTACAGGATAAGATACTAGACGGATGTCTGTATTACGTTCCTTATTGGATTCAGATATGACTTAGTTTCGCGCAGATTATTTTTTTGAGCCAAATCGATGTGATGCACCACCATGGAATGATATGAAGTAATATTCTGTGCAGAACATGTTCCAGCAAGCAGCATGACGGAGCCAAATGATGCTCTGGAGACATTCAGTGATCCAAAAGATCATCCATGCAATGATTTGGTTTAAGGGTGGAGGCCCGGTCCCCTACAGCAGAAGGGGGGGGGGGGGCAGCCTGCTTTCTGCTGATTTTTAGCTTTACACTCTTCCCCCCGGAAATTACAGGGAGAATACTTAAAGGCAGAGCCCTCCCCGTTATTCTGAAGGGTTTCTGAGGGTCTTACTTTAAAGGGCTGTCGTTGGGATGGCAGTAGCTTTTCAATGTGTCTGTTTGTGCTGATAAGGGGAGGCTGGCTGAGTTGTCGGCATGTTCTGAATGCCATTCTGGGAGTCTGCTAAAGGGAGAGGCCTCTGAGGTCCTGACCTTGGATCATCTTTTCTACTGATCATTTATTAGGGCAATTAAAGGTTGTTTCCATGGATCAGCTCCAGTAGTACCCCCCCCTCCCCTCCTCTTACATCTTCCTGTTTCAGTTTTATTTGCACGTTGATGTCATTTCATTGCAATTTCCTAGAAAATACTGCAGTTTCTTTTTCTGTCTGCATGTAATAAATGTTAGTGAGACCCGGATTCATCAAGCAAGCGATATAAGCTGAGCTAGTAATAATAGGTTTGTTACATTATTAACTATTATAAAAAGACAGACGTACGGTATAATTTACCATATCTAGCTTCAGACCGCTTCTGCTGGTGAGCGTTACGGTGCAATTTAACATATGAATTACAAGTTATGTCGGTATTAACATGGCTACACTGAGTGCACAGGCGTAGCACAGGCGTAGCCAGCACACCTGCTTAAATGCTCAGTAACACATAGCCAGGTTTCTGTAAGGACCAACTGTAAGTAACAGAGCACTGCTTTTGCTGATGTCACTGAGAACATTTATGCGCAGCAAGACAGAAGGAACAAGATCGTATTATGACAACTGGCAGTTCTCCCCAATAATTCTTTTATTTCTAAGTTGCGAATAGTACTTTAAATAGAGTCAAACAGAAATAGGCAGTGGCAATAAGCTTTTAATGAGAAACTGTCATTTAAATTTTTTGATTCTAGTTTAATTTATTACAGAAATAGAAGCTTTATTTAGTTTGGTTAAATCTATAAGCATAGTGCTGTTCAAGGCAACATCTCTTTCCATCATAAAATATTTTACATATAAAACACTCTGGAGATTGATTTTTAAAGTGTCTTGACACCAGCTGTATGTGATTTACATTTTAGGCTTTGAACACATCGACAGTTTGGCACAAGTCGTCCTTTTTAGTGCCAACCCTGCTGCATTACAGATACACCACACGTCAGTTCCATATCTACCCGGTCGCCAGCCCAAATTATTATATAAGACCAAATGACATCATTACAGTCCTCAAAACCCAGAGATGTGTGTTATGAAAATTTCATAAGATGTTTACTGTCTCTGATGAATGAGTCCACATTGAAGAGCAGTCCACCACTTTGAAAGTATCTATTGATATGGCTGCATGATACCCCCTGGTGGCCATTAATCATTATTGTACCTTCAGCCCTAAATAATTACCAAAGTGGGAGCAACTTGGAAGCTTGTCTAAGTACCAATTATGTAAAGGCGGTGAAGTAATGAGGCACCCGCCATTCCCAGCTCATGCCAAGTACAGCAGCAGCTCAGTCTATAGATTCAGTATTATACAAATTATCTGTGTGCTTTGACTCAAGATTTATAGAAGGATATTGATATTGTGTCATTTGCAAAGGGACAGCTTACAAAGTTGCCCAGGTGACCTTGCTTCGCCGTTTCATAGTCATCGCCATCTCCTGGGGACAGTTCCTGCTTCTGAAATGTCCTGCTCTCCTGTGTGGCTCCACAAAGCTCATAGCAGTAATTATTGACTGAGAAGGTTATAAAGCCCTGTGTTACTGAGACCTTTGACAGCATGGCATATGGAGCTGAGATGTGGCTGTTTGTTGAATTAATAATATTCTGGAATGCCAGTTTTCAGATGGGATGGAAGGATGCCAATGACAGATAATGTCAATGCAGAAGAGTCGTACCCTACACCTAAACCTTCTCAAAATGGCATGTATTGTCCATCAATACTGCTCTGGAAGTGAGAGGGCGTCCAGTTCACTCAGGCACCTGTTATCCAAGGAGAGAGACAGGAATATTAATGTCGATAACGTTTTTAGGCACAGTTTATCACTGATATGCTTTCGTTTCCCTGGTTCCAGTAAAATGAAGCCTTTTTACAAAAAAAAAAGTATTAAAACCGAAACAGGTTCATGAGCTGCTCCAGAGGGAGTGCACCTCAGAAAAAAAGCATTACTAAGCACTGAATCAGCCTGCTGGCACCCGAAGATAATGACGAGCCAAGAGAGTGGACGACCCGGTTAGTCAGGATTTCTTCGCGTCATTGGCTCTTAACGGGGGAGGTTTACCAGAGCTCGCAGTGCACAGTTATACAAACAGTCAAACAATACATTTATTCATTCGGTCGCCTACTCTGCTAAAGATAAAATAACTAGCAATACTCATGTTTGAAATGGTTTGTTTCCAGTTCAAGTGATGCATGCAAAAATTTTGACCATCCCAATTTTATGGTTACGGTTCACATTTAATACTGGCTTAATAACACTTAACGAACAATTACATGTGCTTTCCATGACTAGATTCATCATAACTGTGTCAAAGCCAGATGCTGATCGGTTGATTGATGGTGATGGAAGATGATTAATGAATGGTTGATTGATTTCAAACACACTTATAGCTCAGAATCAGTCCCACCTGTGCTCTCCAGGTACGACGTAGGCACATAGCCCGCCTTGCCTGTCTGGTTGCGCACTCGCGTCCAACCGTCACCGTTGTCCTTCTCAATGATGTTCAGCACCTCATTTGCACGTATGACTAGTGAACCCTCATCCTTCCCTATAGGGAAAGGAGAGGGACAGAGATGTAGGGTTGTGATCACAGGTATACTGGCGAGCAGGGTGTTCATATATACTACTAGGCACCGTGACCATTATTACAGGTTTCAGATATGGTTCCTACCCACAATCCATTGGGCTACTCAACAGCTGCTAATTATGATATGTAAACCCTCTGTAAACTCTGGGTCATTTGCAGATTTGTCATCACCACCCTCACTGCCATTTGTTTTTTATGATACAATCTTAGAAATATGTTCATTTTGTGAATAATGTATGACGAGAGGGTGAATATTGGACAGCTACGCCTCACATTACCGTCAAAGGCATAGAGAGCTTTGACGCAGCCGTAGGACAACGAAAGAGTGGGGACTTCATCGTCGTTTTCGAACTCGTCGTCATCAAATTCCTGGGAGCCACTTGTCAGGTCCTCATACATGGTGTCTTCAGGACTGGGTGCAGAGAGGAAAGTGTGATGATCACAGCGGTGAAACTGCTGGGAATATGTGCAAACCAGGGACACAGCTAGAGATGAATGGATAGGGGGGCTGAGTCTTTACTGGGGGGCTGATGGCACACTATTCATGACTTTTAAGCCAATAAAAACACATTTAAAATATGCCTAATGACGCCCCTGCTGCAGACTCGTACAGAGCAGACGGTTTCATCCTGCGGGTCATGGATCTTCAAGAGATACCTCATTGAAAGAAAACAGGTATATTTCAGGCATAATCATACTGTGTGGACAGTCTCAGGATGGAGAGCCACCATATTGATTTGATCCACCTTCCCTTTGAAATCGGGGATTTTCCCCAGATACAAATACAATTTAACATTAGACAATATGCAGGTCAACAGTGATACGATAAAAAACTAACAAACGTTCTCCAAAAAGTTACTGATATCGTGTTGGATGGCCGGATGAACACCGCTTCAGTTCCCAAACCTCTGCTCAGGCACCCCAGCCATTCCATGTGTTTAATAAATTTCAGCACTACCTCAATTATTTATAATTAATTTAATTAGTTAACAAAAGTCGGGGGGGGGCGGGGGGTAGTGGTCAAGTCAAAAAAGTACATGGGCGTTTTGGATGGTTGCTGCAAGTACTGGAATGACTAGGACAGGTGTCAAAATGGCTACACTGAATGTAATATTGTACTTTTACACCAACAGGAAGATCATTTTGAACATTATTTTCTGTGACTGCCTAAGACTTTTGCACTGTGCTGAATATTTGTGTGTTCTGCCCCCGTGACCCTCTCACCTCCCTGCTGGGTGGCAGTCGTCTGAACTGTGGTTTGTCCCCCCAGGACTGCTCTGCCCTCCCTTCGTCTCCAGCAGCAAGCTCTGACAGACACACAAAAATATTCACCAGTATCGTCATCAGCTTCCACTTGCAGTGATTTCACACTGAAATTCACACCGAAATTCATAAAAATTCATTACAAAAAATGGATTAAATGGTTTTAAAAAAATGGTATCAGTGTCACTGGCATGGCGCAAAACCATGTCGCTACAGCTTATCACATCCTCCATGGCACCCGTGATAACTGCCTCAACATGACTGCAAAAAACAGGCACCAAACTGTTTCCAGCTAAAATATTTATTTAGGTCTCACACCCAGCCAGCGTTAACAAAATACAAGACCTCTAGGTGCTTCAGAAATCAGAAGGACGATAGTCATGTTCTTCTTGCCAGTACCGGCATGTCAACATACCCTAGACCAGTGTTTCCTAATCCGGTCCTCAGGGACCCCCAGCCGGTCCATGTTTTTGCTCCCTGCCAGACAGTTCACATTTTTGCTCCCTCACAGCTCCCAGAGGAAAAACGTGTACTGTCTGGGGGTCCCCGAGGACCGGGTTGGGAAACACTGCTCCAGACTGAGGTTTAGTGCATACATAGTAGACGAGGTACCTCTATCCTGGCAATCTCGGTCTGCAGCCGTTCGATGGTGGCAGAATTCTCAGAGATGCTTGTCTGTATTACTGTACTGTCTCCGAGATGGGGGTTCTTCTCATACACGTCTTTCATCTTGACCAAACCGTCCCTGCAGACGAGATAAGCATTCATTTAAGAAGAAAAAGGACAAACATGGAGGAATATTGTATTTGCAAGGAGGACCATACGAGGACCTTCATCTATAGCCACGTAATGCTTGTCAAAACACATTTATTCAGTTGGAAAATCTGTGCTCTGCCTCTGCTTGCTGCTGTTCACCAGGACTTAGAGCTATGAGTACAAGTACGAGTACGAGTACGAGTACGAGTACGAAAACCACATCCATGTAGAGCCCCAGCAGCAAGAATCCTACTGAAAATACCAGGAAGTCAGGTAGACACAGACTTGAGGCGGACGGTGTCCCAGCTAATAGGGAACGCTCCCAGAATTTTAGCTGCAAATTCTTACTGCAACGTTAATGAAACATTATTTCCAAGTCTTACATTTTAACAAAGCTTTGTCAATGTTAGCATGGTAGCATTATTACCTGAACACGCTTTTAACACAACTAATGTTGATGAATAATAAAATTATTATTTAGTAAAACTGCAATATGTGCATACTGCGAATACACCATCCAGCTTTGAATCCATGACCTTTAAAATTGTAAAGCAACAGTGTTACCTGCCCTTTTTTTGTCTTTGTACTATCAGTCTTGGTTGTAGTAGTTTTAGCAGTGGGATAACGTTCTGGGAACATCAGGAAAACTGGACACTTTGAATGTTTCTATACTGTAATTGCAGCATTTGGAAAACGCTACTAGAACAGAAAAATTGTTACCTGGGACTAAGCTACTAACCCTGCTTTAAAGAGACTTTAAAACCAGCCACTTATGAGTGGCTCCCTTGACTAGACCAATCATAACTTCTGTCTGTACCAAAGCTGATCCGGATTGGTTGATTGATTCCAAACAAACTTATAACTCAGATTAGCATCAGCTTCTCTCACAAGCTACCTCTGATCCAGCTCTTTCTGAAGCTCCTTCTTTAGCTCACAGAGCCTCTGCTGCAGCTTCCTACGTCTTTGCTCTGGAGGAAGGTTGTTGTAGTCTTCTAATGTCTGTGAAGTAAAGGGAAATTATTTAACTGTATGCTTTACTTAATATTTATGGATTGATTGTGCAGAAATTCTCCTATGCATGTCTGTTTTGCGTGTGGAAATCGTAGGGATTATCTGGCATGAGTTTTTCTGTTCCTCATACCGAGTTCTTCATTGGTTTCTTCCCAAAGAGCCGCAGTTTGTTCTTGGTCTTGCCCATTGTCTGTTTGCCCTCAGATGTCACGCCGTCCATCTTGGGGACTGCTGGGCTGCAGTCAGAGCCTGTCCATCCCCGGGGCCGTGCCGTGCCCTGAGTGAAGTCTTCAAACAGGTAGTCTCCTGGTGCCTCCAAGCCAGACTTGTACATTTCCACCACCATGACTGAATCCTACAGTTGGTGAATGGGACCAGTCAAAACCAGGCATATCTAGAACATCTTAGTTTCTAACTTTTGTGCTGGGTTCTTTCACCGTGTCATGTATTACTGAATCTCTCATGCCATTGTGATTCGAGTTTCCCACTTGTGTGGTCTTCAGAAGGACACCAGCTGTCCATGCTCACCTTCTTTACGTCCACTGAATTTCCGGCGTTCACCATGCCTTCTAGGCATTTGGAGATAATGGGAGAGATCCGTTGTTCCACCCCTGCCAGAGCTTTGTAGCTCTCCCCGAGAGTCAGCGAACGCTTCTCATCCAGATCCTGCAGGCCCTTCAATCACAGATGGACACTTGCTCAGCCGCTATGGCTCCTTCACACCGGTTTGATGTCAAAGGCATGTTTCCTCGACAGGGAGTCGTCTTACCTTGTAGATCTGAGGAAGCGACACGGTGAAGTGCTTCCTCTGCTCCTGGTTGAAGTTCTGGAGCTGGGAGGCATACTCATTCTTGCTCTCCTCCACCACATGGAGGCGCGCGTTGAGATGAGTCTTCGCCTTCAAAGGGTAAAGGGCAAAGTGAACATCCACACCAGTGGCTGACTGGTTTCTGTTCCAGGTGCAGATGACAGGCAGACAGACAGGTGATCAGGGCAGCCTTGGGTGTGATTTGATTATCTAACCAGACATAATAACAATAATCATTCTATTTATGCAGTGCTTTTCTCATAGCAAGGTTGCTCAACAAATTAGTGAGGAATGTTTTAAAGATCAATTTAAATTCATCAATGTAACATATCAGACAAACCAGTCATCAGTCAATTAAAGCTAAAAATAACTAAGTATATTAACAAGCTTTGTTTGACTATGGTAAATTGTTTGTTCCCACTAAGTTTCATTTGTCCACATTAGCTGAATTTGTTCACACTTTTGAGTTTGACCACACTAAGCTGAGGTTGACCGCAATAAGCTAAGTTTGACCGCAATTAGCCCATGGCCCGACCTTGTCCACATCCAGCTTGGTGGTGTTGCTATCATGTTCCAGTTTCTCCAAGTTCATCTGTAACTTCTCTGCTTCCTTCCACTCCCGCTCAAACCTCTTCTTGCTCTGTAAAAGAACCAGAAGCAAATATCTTGAACCAGAAGGGAAACCCCATCTAGCTTTAGTACTAGAAAGTGACACCACACCAGGAATCCAGTGACCTGTCCTGATCAATTAGACAGCGTTAGTTTATAGTACTTAATTATTAGTGGTTATTATTTTTGATTGTGGAACTTGAGGTAGAGTGAAAACCCCCAGCTATACAAATCAAGGCGCTCGTGGGAGTTGATGTAGAGGAGGTGGGACCAAGATATCTGATTGGTTGGTCCCGCCTCCTCTAGTTGCTTGGACCCATTTTCTCTAAAAGCTGACTGGTTATCTCTCTGAACCAGTCATTTTCCTTCTGCTGTCAGAATATGTTTGTGTAAGAAAACTCCCATGAGCAATCAACACAGTGTGATAAATTCCTTTAAATCAATGTTTCCCAAGCCATTCCTTGGGTCCACGACTTTGCTCCTTCCCAGCTCCCTGCCAGACAGTTCACAAGGACTGTCTGGGGGTCGCCGAGGACCTGGTTGGGAAACACTGCTCTAAATGGTACAGGAGCATGCAGGGAATTGTCAGCAGGGCAGGCCACAGAGCGTGCTTACGCTGTCCATCAGCTTCAAGCACTGCTCGAGGTGCTGCGCTGCCTTCCGTACGTCCTGGAAGTGCTGCAGAGGAATAAAATAGCACTAAGAGAAGATGGACAAGGTAATGGATCACTTTGTGGGAATCATCCTGGTCACAAATGCGGACAGAACCATGTAATACAGGGGTCGGGGGTGGGATGAAATCACTTGGATGAAGATGCAAGAACAGAATAGACCAAATAGTTCAGATTTCAAATTTCCAGCCCCTGGTTCAGTACCCATTCTTCCACTTTAGCACAATACCTAATTTCTTTGGTTCTGCCTGTGTTTAGGAGATAAAATACCCGTAATAATACTAGATTAAAGGAAGCCTGGTAATAATACTTTCATCAAAATAAATATATTAAAATAATTAAGTCACTGGCTCTTCAGGGGCAAAATAACACTGCATGTGATTCACGGTGCAGCGTGAGCGTGAGTGGGAAACTCACGCGCTTCCTCTCCGATCTCAGCTCCTGAGAGAACTTCAGCAGCTCCCCTTGCACCTTCTCGCTCATCTCCTCCACCATGACCTCCCGCTGCATGGCGTAGCTGTTCAGCTCGTTCAGGACAGTGTTAAACGACAGGCACACTGAAAACCTGCCAGGGTGGGTG
>JAODKC010000047.1:16137919-16175478 GCA_026777985.1 Mormyrops attenuatus | reverse complement strand
GCCCCAAGGATTCGCAGGATGACCAAAGCTTTGGGGCCTGGTGCTATGGTTTCTGAATAATGACCTAAAGATGAGTAGCCTTTCAAGATGGCTTCTGGGTGAGAATAACATGGAACTTAGTAAAAAAAAAAAAAATACTGTTTCTTCTTTCCAAGACTACAGGCTTTTTGACACCCTCTGGAGAGATGGAAAGTGCAAAGGGATGGCCTGTGTCCAGTTATGCCATAGCAAATAAATTCTTTGCTTGATAGTGCTGCAAAGTAAGTCATGCAATAGATTCAGTGTTTACTTTGAGATTTAACTACCCAGAGTCATACATATAGCTGACATGGATGTCAGCAGATTAGTATCTTTCAGCAGTGCGTAGTAATTGCCTAGTTGAAAGACACAAGTGTATTTCCCTTTCAGTCACACCACAAGCTTCTCCTAGTCTCCAGATGGACCTTGAAGTACCTGGACTCTTCCTCTTTGCCGCGTTTAGGAGAATACTTCCTCGCCAGGTTCCTGAGAGCAGGACCAGAACATATCTTAGCATGGTTGGAAGGAATGAGGCATCATTAAGACCCAGTGTCAGTAACTGAGAGGCCTGATTGAGTGTAATGTAATGCATACAAAGGACCACCGGATATTACAGTCTGGCAGAAAAGGTTGGATACACAGAGCAATAAAAATGTGAGAAAGCTGGTCAGGACCTTAGGAACAGAGAAAAATATGTGCAATTAATTATAAATTCCTACATTAGTTTCTCATTAGATTTGGTTATCTATTAAGCTTTTATTTACTGAAACCAGGGAGGAGGATCCGGAAGCTTCTTCTGATGTCGTGTTGGTATCTGTTTCGACCCAGATAGCAAGTTACCTGAGGAGCTTGGCGTACGTCTGTTCTACCTCTATCCGCTCCTTCACGAACTTTGAATACTTCTCCAAGAACTCGATGCCCCATTGTGTGTGCTTTTCCAAATTGTCAAACTGGTCCTGAGGAATACCAAAATCAGACAGGTCAAACTCTGCGTTCTGCTTCGGCGTTCCTAAAAGAGTCTGAACATTATCAGTCTGAACATTATCAGTTTACGCAAGCAGTAATAGCTCTTTCTGATAATAGTTGCTAAAAATGATTAGATATCTGGTCTGCTCTCAGATCCCCAGATTCACAAGGAGTTGTCAGTTGTCAGGACGGCTTTCACTCTCAGTCAGCGTGGTCAGTCTCAGTGGATTTCCTCAGTGCTGGTCAGAGCATAGTCATTCTTATTAGCTCCACCTCAAATAGTCAGAAGCTTTGTGTGTCCTTTCGAGAGTATGCTCTGTTTCCTGTCTCGTCCCTGGAGAGATCGTAGTCGCTGGCATGAGCGACGCCCCTCAGGGGACAACAAAAACCAGTGGGAACAGGTGGGGATAAGGAGGTGGAGGGAAGCTAGCCAACACAGCTACATCTGTGAGGTACTGGTGGTCTTCACTGAAATAAATAGGCCAGTGTGGAAAAACCTCCGTCTCATTTCTATGGCACTAACAAACTAAATTTAGTCTTATATGCACTTGGCTTAGTGTTTGTTGTCTGAGCATTAAACATTTAATGTTTAACATTCTGCCATTTTGGGGAGAGGCTAATGTGCTAACCAGTCAGGTAAAGCCAAAACATGTTTGAATAGCACACAGACTCATCAGGCACGTGACGGCTCTACGTTTGCCAGCAGCATTCCTGCTGGGGGTAGAATGACACTTCTTCTGGCACGTCTCTCTCAGTAGGCGTGTTTTCTCTGTCTGCCACAAACCGCTGTCACAGAATTGTCAGTAGTGATAACGGTAGCAGGTGCTAACGTTAGCCATGGTCCCGTCAAGGTACATTGTAGCACTGACTGAGGTAGCTGAGATAGGTAACGCATGGCTGGTTCCTCCGTGACTGAGACATAGAGTGAGCGTCCTCTGAAGGGGCCGGCCTATCACAGGTGCCCTCATCCACACTCCAGTTCTGCTCTCGGCTTCTCGCTATCAGATCTTCTTTCAATGCAGGCCGGTCAGAAGCAGTGAGACTTGTAGATGCACTAAGAACATCTGAGAATGTGGTCAGAGGAGAGCAGAGGAAATATGCTGTCCCACCAGGAAGTGCACTCAGCCGTGATGAGCACTTACAGATCATCATTACAGCCGCCAGAACGGCATGATGAACTTTAACACACCCTGTAGACGCCCCCCCATCCGGTTTTACACTGCCTTGGTTCCTTGTCTTTTATCTAAGCCAAATGTAAATATTCCCGACATAAATATTGTTAGCTATTGGTTGGGCATTTTGACCATAAGAAACTCAAGCTGGTCCCTGACTGGGTTCTTAAGCTACAATGGACACGATCCATGCGTGAACAATCATCAGGCCGTATATATGGCCAACCCTGAGGGGCTTGAATGTCATAATTCAGGAAGCTGAACCCAAAAATTAGTTTATATCCTAAGCAAGAGAACCTTTCTTTACACTAAGAGGTTCTGCGGGGTCAATGTAAGTGATCTAATAGACTTGGTATTCTTGGGGTTGGCGATATGTTTAATTTAGCTAGTGTTAGTATTTAGTATTTACTGTAAATTTCAAAATAAGCAAGACGGTGTTAAGTGAGTGGCCCTCAGGCAGCTTCCCTGCTAATAACTAATGCATGAACAGGAGACGCCCTTGCCATGGTGCCTGGAGCGAAGCGTGTGGGTCTGTAACCTGCATGTGCAAAGCCGTTGTCTCTATCACCCCACACTCCTAGCAGAATGTGCAGGTAGCAAAAAACTGTGCGACAGGTGGTGGAGAGACCTTGCATTTGATCCCAGGAGCCGAACAGCCCCTGTTCCCTTGTTTAGCTATACACCAGTAACGTCTTTATGAGGTTGCATGATTTGGATAAAGGTACTGATTTGAATTTGACTGCTGTTGTGTTTAAGAGCTGTAACTAAATCTAGACTTAGATAGACTAAACGTTGTGTTAGTCTATAATGTCAAGGCTTTTACATTCATAAAGGTCTCGACCATCTTGAAGTGGAATTTCCTGACACAGTGTAAAAATCTGACAAGTTAGTATGCCTGGAATGCTGTCGTCTTAGAGATATTGAGCAGTGACATAGTCATGCAATGTCGTAGTGCGTCAGATATGCATGAAAGCAGAGCTCTGCTCTGACTGCATGCTGAAGGGGACTCTGGAGAACCCATTGCACCACACTCTCATTGACAGACAGTCTAGGTCACTGGGGGTCATCCAGGCCTATCTCTTACATACAGCACTCAAATACTGCATCAGAACCCTGCATTCCATACTATGCTGTTAACTCGCTATTGACACCTAGCCGTTCCATTGCCAGTAGAAACTGCTTGATGACATTACCCTATGTGCGCCGTCCCGGACATTACCGCGCCCCTTTCTGGGTAAGCCACAGAGTGGCCTTTGTAGATCGACGAGGCAGTATCAGCCAATCAGCGAGATAAGCAGTGTTTGTACAATGGGTTCATCGCTCTCACCATTATGACTCAAACGGTCGTGATACATGTGGATACGTGCACAAATCAGGAAACGTCTCTCCTTTCATTAAAAGCAATAATGTGGGAGAGCAGGATTATGGTCAGGGATACCTCTGCAGCATATGAGTTTCACATAGGCCTGATCAAGGCATGTAGTTCACTTACACACTTACTGCAGCATAGACCTAAGACTCAGATAAAGCCAGTAGGAGCTTAGGGCATGACTGCCATGGCCTCAGGACATTTAGAGACTGAAATGACGAACGACACAGCAGAAGAAAGTAGTAATTCTGAATATCAAGAATTTCTACTGTTTTCCCTGTCATGGTTTTGTACTCTTGCTCATAAACCATCATGTCGCCTAATTTATCGAATTCTGCCTTATAGTAAATTTAATTTTTAAATTAGACATGGGCCTATAATTTGAAAATATGTTCTTTGAATGTAATATGTACTTTTATGTTCTTTTAACTGTATTGCTGAGAGAAAACAGTGAGGTGATATATTGGACATTGGCGTTGAGACTTGCTGTTTTCATACATGTAGCATACGTTTTTATCCAAAATTCACACGGGGCTTAAGTGAACCAGAATTTTAAATTTATTTAGTGTTGTATTATGTCACATAGCTTATCGTGGCTTGTGCTTCCGTGCATGAATCTTGCAGCTTTAAAGTTAAAGCACCTCTTCTAAATAAACTAGCCCTCCCCCCTTCAGTTATCTGCACGGTCATTTTGAAACAGGGAAAGGAAGTACCAACCAACCAACTTGGCAGAAATTCCGCGAAACCTGGCAAATTTTCGGTAACTCTTAAAACACATTAAGAATCCGTCGAGTAATCATGAATATATTACCAATTACAAATAATATAATGCAAACTCATGATGACTTTATTAAGAAAAGCCTGAATTTTAAAGAAAAAATATTATTTTTAGGCGAGGCAAATGATACTGATTACTCACTGAGTGTTGCGATTTGATATATACCATCAACTGTATTTTTAGACTATGTCTGTGTTTAGCGTTACATCATCGGAAACATAAGCCAAATCTCAACACGCATCGCAAGGCAGAAAAATGTATTGTGAGTTGAGCAGGCTTCAACAATTTAGAAAGAAAAGAAGAGGGAGAATGCTATATTTGATTTTTTTCATAAAGACCTCGGAGTCTTACAAACTCTGTTAAGTTATTATGGAATTGGGAGGTTCGGACAAAACATGCAGTTATTTTTCAGTTAGTAGACTAATATATCCCTGTTGACCACATGGATAGGGGCCCTTTTAGGTTCCTGGCATACAATGTTCATTATGCTGACACTGCAGTGCAGTACGCTAACACCGCCCCGTTTAGCAGGTACTCTTAACACAGCCAAGTTTCTTACCAGGGTCAGAACTTTTAGCCAGACTTGCCACTTTGGTTACGTAAGCGCGTAAAATCTACACACTTAACATTAGTTTTGACCGCACTAAAAATAATTTGGCGGATTTTCCCAAATTGCGATATTAGGTATTTTCAAAGCATGGGCGTCGCCGCCATTAGATCTAAGGGGGACGTGTCCCCCTCACATTTCATAATTATTTGTTTGGACCCCCCCACATTTAACATAAAATATTAGTTCACCGCCAGTGTGTCCCCCCACATTCAAAATGCTTCTGACGCCCCTGCTGCAAAGGACCACAAATGTAATGCAAACGCGTGGCTCCGATGCGGGATTAGGAGTCCTGGCATCGGAAAAACACAAGCGACTTCAGAAATGCTTCATCCGTCAAGTAAATCGAAGGTAAAACAGCAATTAAGAGCAGATTGTACCCTGAACGTACTCCTCTTTGTTTTGTGTCCCTGATACGACCTACAATCATAGCATATGAATAGGCTACAGTACTGTGCTTTCTTTGGGATCTATTTATATGCACGATCTGTTGCTATGAAGTATAAACCTGGATAAAACGGATATTTCCCCATATAAAATATCGAGAAGTAAAAGCGAAAGTAGCTTAAAAAAACCCCCTTGGTACTGTAAGAAACCTAGTTCGGGTATTTTAAATAGGCTGCTCATTAAAAAGTACAGAATACAGTGTTTAAACGTATTTGAAGTGTTTAAACGTAATACTTAACGTATTAATTTATCATTTAAAGCCAAAAATCATTTGTTGCAATGTCACGTTTGTTGTCTGGCGCAATGCACTCTTTCTTACAAGAAATAATTCCTAAATTGTACTATAAGGGATTTACATAAGACAATTTTAAAAGCTGTCGAGCGAACCAAAAGGCGTGTCTGATTTAATGAAGTGTAGGCTGTTTCACACAACAAAGACAACAACTGAGGCTTTCTGCCACAGTTTCGGGTGCTGCAGGTAGACACCTGTTCATGTGCCTGGTTATGATTGTCGTGTTAGTGCATAATTACCACATATGGGAATATGAATTGGCTAGTAGCTGACATGCAGGTATCTGTCTTTACCATAGTAACGAAAAAGAAAACGCCAGTTCTCGGCTGAACTCACCCAAAGCTCCGTTCCCCAGCTCATTGTCCACTAAAGCTGCTCCGGGCTGCAAACTAGCCCCCGCTCCGTGTGTCCCAGCTCGGCGCCCAGCTCAAGGCTTTACAAGGAAGTCTGGTTGTTGCAACACAATAAGAAACGGGAGCTTCAAGTTTTTCAACGAATAGCAGCGTTGCCAAAACTTTCCGAGAGACGATTTGAACTCTCACACCAGAACAAATATATTCATTCGCCACGGATATTAAGATTTTACTGTAATTTTCGCTTAAACGGAGCTAAGGACAAATAAGTTCAAGTATCTACATCTTACGATTAACTCACACACAGTTTCGGTTAAACATGACTGACCCGACCACCGCCCCCATTCTGGATACGACGGCAGCGTACAATACTTAAATAATAATAATAATTCAAAGCAGCTGTTTATTGACAAGTTTGGTACAGTTTTTAGATGAACACACATTTAACATGCATTCTAGTAAACATTAGAAAAGACAATGACGCCAGTACTTTTACGTAGATAAGATAGACTTTATTGATCCCACACTGGGGAAATTTACTTGTTGCAACAGCCAGTAAATAAAAAGCAATAGAAAAGAAACAGACCAAAAAAATACTGTAACAATACAATAAATAATAATAAATACGTAATGTATAACTTCAAAATGCCACACTATTAATTAAAGAAGTCAAATTGAATTTCATGCTCCATTGTATTTTTTGGGTATAGACGCAAGGGAGCTATTGCACTAACTGTAACACATGTTAATGTCAAACAAAGCAACTTTACCACCATGTTATAGCCTACAGATAACATGTGAAGCTGCAATCTGTAGGGAAACTTATGTTTTCTCCGCAACCTATAGGTGGCGGTATTGTTTGGTTAATACTGGCACAGCTATTGGAAAGTGGACGTGAAGACGAGACGGCAGCGTCAGGAATATGACACGGCTAATTGCACTGGCGGAGTGCTTTTGTAATCTAGACAAGTATGTGCAGGAATTCGAGGAAAACTGTGTTTAATCAATCTCACTTGTTTGGGAACAGTTATTAGTCCGTTATTTTTTCGCTAATATTACTAATTGATCTTTTTCCTGCCTTAAGCGTTTCCACGTTGAGGTGTTTGTAGAAGCACAGTAACAGGGTTTAAAAGTTGATGTAATATTTCATGACACTGGTAGGGCTTGGATTTTACAACCCTGCAATACAACGTGTCCTTTGTTCTCGCTGGTATTATAAGATTAGCGCATTGCAGTTGTCTGCCCAATCAGGTGCTTCTGTGGTTGGATTACTGCCTGTGTAAAAAATCTTTATAATACTTCGTTAATCTAATTGGGTGACGTTGAAAACAACTTATACCACCAGAAAGTAAGAACGTAATCATAAGTGAAACGTCCTCTTACATGAGCCAGATGTATTCGCGTTCCAGAACTGAATCATTGACATTGTAACATTGAGAAAATGATTTCAGATAAATTATTAGTACTGTCTATTAAAAATATGAGCTCGCTGCTGTTTTTGCACCATTTAAAGAAAACGTTTTGAGCAGTTATGCCTGAACAGAGTTACAGGGAACAAATAGCAGTTATTTGTAGACGCCACGATATTGTAATAGTCTGGAAGAATTAGTTGATGTTACTTTGGAAGTAAGTGGTTGATGAAGTTATCTGACCATTTGTTATTTTAAGGTTTTGAAAGCTACTAGTGCCAGTTCTGTTACCAGCATGGAGAGTGTTTATTATTATTTAATAAACTACTAAGCTGTTAAAGTGTTAGCATGATCAACTTTTTATTTATTAAATAGTGTCTCTTTGCGAAGGTGTGCCTAAATAATTTAGTCTAGCAGATAAATGTTGTAGTTTAGGCCTAATTCATTGCTAAGTACTAAGTTGATCGCAGTTGTTCACTTCATTGAAATTGTGCGATTAAAACAGAATTAAACTAATTCATTTGGGTATTTTTTTGCACATTTTTGACTTTGTGTTCTGCTCTTTGCCAGAAAAACAGCAGTAGAGCAGAATTAAAGGCAGCATATTTGGTTTTTCTGTGGGGATATACACCAGGAAACAATAGGATTAGCATGTAAAATGTTTTAATAAACTCAGTCCTGTACAGCTGATTGTGGACAATAAAAACATGTAAAATATGTATTTTCACTCCAAAACAAGAGAATATAAAGTAGCTCTATATGGCATTATATATTTCTGCAGTATCATTCGACATATCCCGGGCATATTGAAAAACAAATAGCATATACCTGAATAATTCAAAAGTATTGCATGATAACTGGTATCCAGTGTTATTGGTGGGAAAGTTAAATTAATCTGATGACATCATTGGTATGGCTACTGAATAGTTGCATGGAAACAACCAAGATCTATGACAATTCACAAATGACATTGACATGGCTTTCTTTGGGAAATTCTAAGGCTTGTACATTCCATGGAAGGTCACTGGAATCATTATCTCCACTTCTGCCCGGGCAATCTCTGTCAGGTCCTTGGCATTAAGTATTAGGAGGTAGCCTGGTCTCTGAGCTCCAGGACTCACCACGATGGTCAGCAAGACCCCTGGAGAAAGCAGACCCCACACAAAGTTTTCTTACTCAGTGTACTCACACATTCTGATGCAACAAACCAATGGCAAGACAAACAAGCTCCGTGCCGAGCTCACGTTTTCTAGAATCTTCTGCCAAAGCTAAGACCCCTGCCTACCGTCATCTTCCTCCACACTGTTTGGGGTCTGCACAAACAGGGGCTCTGAAGGATAAGAGTCTGGCTCCTGCCAAACCCGCATCTCTTTGGTCTTCACGTTCAACTTGCAGATCTTGAAACAAACCAGCATGGATTAGAATTGACTTGTAAAACTGCACAGTTGTTCATTTCATGGTGCTAGATCAGGGGTCTCCAACTCCGGTCCTGGAGAGCTACTGTCCGGAAGGTTTTCTATCCTACCCGGCTTCTGATGAGCCACACCATTTCTCAGGTAAATACCAGGAACAGGTGTGGCTCATCAGAAGCCAGGTAGAATTAAAAACCTACTAGATAGTAGCTCTCTAGGACCGGAGTTGGAGACCCCTGTGCTAGATAACACAGGCAGTCCCCAGGTTTTGAACAAGAAGCCTGACTTTAAGTCGGATTTGTAGGTTAATAATAATAATAATAATATAGGTAACTATGTTCAGTACTGCATTGTGCCTCAAGCCACATTTTTTTCATGAGCATCACAAAATAGTGTGTGCATTCTTTATTATGAACCATTGTATTTAGCTAAAACTTTCATTATAATAGGCCTGATGGCAGTCCGTTCGTAAGTACGAGTTGTCCATAAGTCGGACATTCTTAACCCGGGGACTGACTGTACACCAAAGTGTTTGAATTGATTGTTAATTTTAATATTGTATTATTGTTTGAATATTGTTGGGGTGGCAGTATATATTGAAAGAAAACATTAATAAAACAAACCATTCACTTTCAAATAGCATTTAAAAGATGTATTTCAGATTTCATAAAAAGTGTTAAGATTAAACTAATTATGCACATACATTGGTTAGGAACTATAAGGTATAAAGTATAAAACTGTTAAACTTGAATAAAGATATTTGATGTCACTACCCACCCTGTCAGGAATAAAATGGTTTAGTCCAAGCCCATAAGCATATGTGTAGTTCTTTCCACGAAACCTTTTGTAGTTGATTTGGGGAAACTCAAAGGCTACACAAAGTAACAAAAACATAATGTTAAACACGTTGATCAGGAAATCCCATTCAGAGTGACTCATCTACATAAGCTTTAAACATAAAGGATACAGACAAATGTACATGATTAATAAGGAATCATTAGCAAAATCTCCCCAAAGAGGTGCTATTAGTCAAGATACTGAGTTTGAAATGTGACAGAAAATATTATAAGAACATAAGAAATTTACAAATGAGAGGAAGCCTTTCGGCCCATCAAGCACGTTTGGGGAGAACTTAACTAATAGCTCAGAGTTGTTAAAATCTTATCTAGCTCTAATTTAAAGGAACCCAGGGTTTTAGCTTGTGCTACACTAGCAGGAAGACTATTCCATACTCTAACTACACGCTGTGTAAAGAAGTGCTTCCTCAAATCCATTTAAAAATGTTCTCCTGCTACATCATTATTGTGAATAATGCTGGATGTAAAATGAAAAAAAAAACACAACAGAACCTTTGGTCACCTGGTAAATACTATATATACTTTTTGCTGATCTCTTCTCCTCACCTTGGCGTGGAGCAGAGAACAGAACCTCGGGTTCCAGCCAAATGGTTCCATCATTGCGCATCACAGCGGTAGCTGTCGTGTAAGGAAGGGAAATGAGGTTCTTTCCTTGCTCCTCCTATAGGGCGGTGTAAAAGAAAACAGGTCATTTTGTTGGAATGGGCAGCGTAAGCACTTATCTGGAAACAGAAGAGAGCATGCGAGGTGGACATCTTACCCTGTATATGTCTAACGGAACAACGTATCGCCGGACTTCCGGCTGAGGGGCCACCATAGCTGCCTGTTTCACCTCCTCCCAGTTTTGCCGCATGTTCGCCAGGTACAAGTAGTTGTAGACAAACTCAAATCTGCATGGAGCCATCCAAGATGAGAACTTGTGAGTGCATGTTTTCATGGAGATCCGTGCTAACTATGGCTCCCAGGTCACCATCCTACCTACCCTTTCCAGGTACAGAGGTCAATCACGACAAAACCCTGGTCTTCATAGCAATTAATGTGATGGAAGAGGTTAATCGCAGATGTTCTGAATTTGATGTCTAAATATTTGGCAGGATTTCTAGAGGCCAGATGGATCCACGTCTAAATAAATTTAATGCAAGTTTAGTCAAAGCATGTATTTTGAAACATCAAACCTCAATCAAATAAATACTATTAAAAATGGGCTTTGAAAAGCCAGCAAGGTGAACTGAAAACGAACCCCCATGGTCTCGTTGATCTCAAAGCAGTCCATGTAGTTAGTGCCCCTTATGCTCCAGGCACTCAAGAACTTCAGCATGTTGATCTTCACGGGCGTCTCCACAAAGACAAAGTGGTTCGGCGTCATGCCAAAACTATGAAAGGAAACGTCCATCACCGATCTACATCTATATCTACATCAACAGTCTTGATTTCTTGGGCATAACTCCGTCGAAGGTCTGAATATATCATCACACAGTTCCTGAGAAATGAGGAAAACTTATCTCCATTGTGAATTCTAGTACATTTCTTCAACTCTTCTAGATTATCTATATGTAAAAAATTGTTCAAATAAAAATAAGTCTATGAGACTGAGGAGCATGAGTCCTGTCTCACAGTCATGCAGAGGTTCCCAGGTTATCAGACGAGGTAGGGAACGTTTGAAAATTATTGGGAATGAGAGCAATTTGCCATCTTAAGGTCTCCATAAATTCAGTATATTAGCAAACCTCAAAGCCAGTGTTGCAAGATCAATAGTAATAAAGTTAGATACATCAGTTGGGTTATACCATGGAAGCTCCCCAGTCACGTGACCAACCTGTGAACATAGGATGGTTTGAATCGCTCACTGCTGGGAAACTGGACCACCACTCTGGACTTCTCAATGGGGTCTGATGTGTCTGCAAACAAATTTCGTCATGGTCAGAGACCTGGAGGCCTCACTCAGATAATAGGGTGGGGAGACGCTTGGGATGTGTAAAATCCCTGAGTACTGAATGCATCATCGGGATCAAAAATACTGACCTTTCTGGGCAGGAGGAATGCTTATAATATTGTAGGCCAGTGAAGCACCCTTCCCCATGCAATTTCCAATGTTATACACGGTCCCATCCGTGTCAATATGAGGGTGGGCTGTTATCCCATTGATTGACACATACTTGCACATGTCCACCTGAGCAGGAGGTAATTGTAGACATATTATGTAACATTAGTACATTATGTCACAATAGTGGAAGGAGCACCTGGAGGCGGTACCTTTTTCAGGGTTGCCAGGGTCTCAGGGTCGACTTTGGTGATATAGTTGGTTTCTGTGCAGGCGTAGAAGTCCTCGCCAATGGGGTACACGTTGACCAGGCAGTTGTCCGTCACTTCCACACCTTTAAAGTAGGAGAAAAACCTAAAAATGCAAAAACAAGGACAATGGGACATCTGGGAGGTGCCATCCGAGGTCTGTTTGGCTGTCATCAGTGGGGACAAAATCCTGTCCTTCCAAACTGATGCCAGGCGGCCTTCTGGATTCTAGAGTAAGGAGGAAAGGGAAGCTGGGGTGGGACTGGCCTGGAGAAGATGTTTTTGCAGGGGTCGGGGTAGGCGAAGGTGCCGAATTCAGTGATGACGATGCGTTTCTCTGTCATGGCTCTCACATATGCGTCGGTCTTTAGAAACCTGTGGGGGGAAGGAGACGCTACCATGTCACTGATCAGCATACCCTAGTCTTCTATAGACTACATTATATGTATACAGTATAGATACAAGTGCCTAGTTATAAGTTTATTTTTAGATTAATTCTTTTGTCATTTTATTACAAGTCAACTCTATTAATCTAATTAATTATCTAGTTAATTTGCCTGTGTTCATTGTTTTATAAATTTTTACATTGATTTTATTGCTCTAGGAAAATCATTTGAAATAACCATATTAAAAACAAAAGAAAGGTATGTGATATTGATTTGGTAAATTTTTCACAAATATGGAAACATTTTGTTTCTGGTGATGTAATGAATGCTGAGAAGGCCTATAGCGGCTGCACTGGGGCAGCAGGTGGCGCATTACCTGCGGAAGTAGGTGACCTTGCTGTCTTTGAAGTCGAACTTGTGTATGATGGCTAGTCCATCAAAGAGGTGGTAGAAGGGCTCGGAGCCCACCTCAAACAAACCGGGCCCCAGCCGGAGGAGGCTGCCCCTCAGCCACAGGGGAATCCTGCCTGGAAGCAGACAGGGAACCTGGAAGCCTGCTTCTCCACCATGTAGCACCATTTTGTTACTATGTAAAGGGAAGCTTTAAAACTTTGGATGACATGCCAGTCTGTCACAGGGCACACATACTTATGCACAATCACACAGCACCGGCAGTTTAGCGACACTAGTTAACGTCAATGCGTCCGTTCAGATTGCAGGGGGAAACCAGATTACCCAGAAAAAACATCCAAAAGTTTGCTTAACACTGTGGCTAATTACTGTATCTATCATATTGCACCAATTGCACCCCACATAAAATTAAATTATACTGTATTGTTACGGCTCTGGAAAAAATTAAAAGACCACAGCAAAATCTTCAGCTTCTCTCATTTCTCGGTTTTTGGGTAGGCCTATGTGCCTGTGTAATATATACATTTTTTTTTTTGCAAACTCCAGTCTGGCTCTCCACTGCTTCTCATTGATGAAGGCGTGGCCTTCTGCCAGCAGAACCAGCATTAAACCAGAATTTTAAAAGGCTGATTTTTTTTAAATATAGAGCGGTCTCTTCATTTTTTCCAGAGCTGTATATTTAGAAGAAATGTAGCTTGTGTTAGTAATATCAATTCATAATGATAATTTATTGTATATGTATTTATTATATTTTTGCAAATGTATTGATCTGAATGAATGACAGGTTGGGCTCTGTCACATTGCATATATATATTCAAAGTATTACAATTTCATTTTCCATTTTTCCAACAAATACAACATGCATGGAGGCTCACACGGATATTATCTCTTCACTTATAGTTAATAATAGGGTGAAGGAGGGGGTGGAACACCAGCACACCTGTCACCTGGGCTGGAATGGGCTCAGCCAGCTCCTCGCAGGTCTCAAAGATCTTTGTGTACCCTCCGGCGGGATGCTCTACTCTGTTAACAGGACATTACAGACTCAGGACAGGCTGAAAAACCAAAAACAGACTCAATATGGAATTACATACAAACTCGCTTCAGTGTATTCAAGGTATGATACATCAGAACTCCATAGAACATGCATATTACCCTATGTTATACAGTGGTAGATAGTTCAGGTCCAGAAAGTAAAAATCCAGGTCAAGATTTTGTTTCAACCAACCAGTTGAGCATAAAGAGTCATAGTCACAGAGTACTCAACTGGTGGGTTGAAACAAAATCTTGGTCTGGATTTTTATTTTCTAGACCCGAACTTTCCACGTCTGATGTCATATATTATGCAGAAATATTTGTTTGCGCCTTTGGTTTCACGCCGAGCCCAGATGTTACTATAAATGAACGCAGAGGGTAATCACTTACCGGCTAACCATGTTTGTCTGCTTGGAGAGCGCAGCCACAGCCGACTCAGGTCCAAAGCGAAAGCCTGAGCAGGCCGGCAGCCTAACGGAGGCTATTTATATGTGTTCGTGTCTTGGCTTCCACGATCCTGGTGGGAACAGAATGCCAGCCAATCCAAATGCCTCCGAAACAATAATCCTTTTGTCCTCCAACCCGGAGCTTTCCATTGATAATCAGACTGAAAGCACAGTGTTGCCCTTAGACGGATTTACCTGACCCTAATTATGCCCAATATCGGCTCTGTGCTCATCCGCCTTTAATACCCTGAAACAAATACTTTCTCACCAACCTACGTAACATTTGGCTTGGCTATCAAGTGAAATAAGAATGGAAAATGATTATATGTTACGTTCTCGGGCAATAGAAGATGACAGGCTAATCGATAAATAAAAACAGGGGATTCTTATTTGGAGTGACATTTGCGAAGGTTACTGTTAGTATTACCACTCTCAGAGCTATTTGCCCTGTCATTAGAGGTGACCCACTGTCGGGTGTCAGCAGACCCCTGGGACTCGCTTCGGAATTGAGGTGGAGATTGGGGACGGTGGTCTCCAGGACGATCCACCTCTGAGGAGGGGGCAGTGTAGCACCAGTGGAGCGCATGTCCCAGCATGCCCCACGCACAATTTTAAATAGCCGTTGTTGTTGGTGTTGTTGTTGCTGCTGTTGTTAATGGTTCCATTTCCCTATTGTCGTACGTGTGTGTTTTCCGGGTCTTGTGTGTACCCGGTCCGATCCTCGCGTGTATTTAGCTTGTGTAAATCACCCACCGTGTGTGCATCTTACAGTTCGGCGTCTGACAACCTTGTGTTTCCATTTTGTGCACTCGATTCGGGGCTTGATGGGTTCTTATTGTTGTCCTTTTAAAGACTGTAATGAAAGAGTGCATCTTCCCTGGCAAGCAGGTCTCCTCGTTCATCTCAACTCCTGCGATGCGTCAGTATGCCCGGCGCCACAATATGGATTTCAATGGGTATTTGTACCAAACAAATGCGAGGGACCTAAAAATTTATAATATGTATTTTTGGAAATTACCCAAATCCGCAGAAATTAACTATCCCCTCCGTGCTGCAGCCTGGTTGACCAGGGATTTGGATTGTAGAAGATAACAAAAAACACAATATGTTTATAAAAACAGATACTATGAAGAATACAAGATTATTATGGGAATAAAACCTGCAGAATTTACAGAAGGTTTGGAGTTTTATGTAGGCCTAATTGATCTGAAACGGCAAGGAGTTGGAAGTAGTCTAGTCAGATAATCTGTTAACCAAATTAACAACATGGCATAATTCGACCAATGATATCAATAATAATATTGTGTCTACGGTTACAAAGCAAGCATTCGGTTTTGAATACCGGGTACAGCGGTAGGTACATAATCCACCGTGTCTTTCGGATTACACCACACACGTGCCTGGACAACTAACATACTTTTGTTCTAATTCGGGTGGAAAACAGTCCCCAGGGTGAATACAGCGTTGCCAGAGACGTAAAACAATCAGCTTTCAGCCAACTACCTTTTTTAGTTTCTAGATTTACATACAAATTATATAGCGCCTTCACAGTTCCACTCTGCCTTCTGAAAAAAAAAACGCATTAATGTTTGTGGGATTTAGCACCCCGCACAAACCTTACCCTCAGGGTGACAATACCCAAGGCAACCTTTTGCCCAGTGTTGCCAGGCAATGGTGTTGACCAATGTAGCTTGGACACTTTGCTATTGATATTCGTTTCACAATCACCCAGATCTAGATGAGTTGCCTTTTGTCTCACCCGGTTGGCAATTCAAAAATAGAAGTCTTTCAACGTGAACCTCAGATTTTGGCTGGAGTAAGCGAGGGAGCTGGTTAGGTCTATATTGCACACATTGTCCCAAAGAGCGCCCATGAGAAAAACCTTAAACCCTCTAAAGGCGTAACAAGCTTATAATACACCCCTAGTACTAATTCAAACGATTTCAGAATCAGTGTGTTTTTACGTGTTTCACTGTATACAAGCAGAGCTGCGAGTGTGAGCCAAATAAGATCAAATTATAAATCATTATAATTAAAAATTAAGTCAAAGTAAAATTGCTGTAAAGGAAAACATATGACTGACAATTTTTGTACATTTAAGTATTAGTAAATGATCGGTTTAGCCTTTGCAGTGTCATTCCAGTTTAAAGTGGTTTATACTAGTGATAACATTGCTAAAGAGAAGTGTTCAAGCTTCGCCTAGTTTAACACAAACGTATGAAAGTAATGTTCAAAAAAGAAAAAAAGGTTTCTACGCAAAAAGGAGAACCTCAACTAGAGACGGACAGTGTTCCCAACACGTATTTCGAAATACAAAAGAACTGGCTATGTCATTGGATGCTTTGAAAAAAAGCTGATGTATACATTGTATAAAGATACAACCCCATTTCCAAAAAAATAGCATAAAATAAAATGTAAATAAAAACAGAATATAATGATTTACAAATCATATAAACCCATATTTCATTGAAAATAGAACAAACACAACATATCAAATGTTGAAACTGAGAGTTTTATTGTTTTATGATAAATATATGCTCAATTTGAATTTGATGCCAGCAGCACATTTCAAAAAAGCTGGACGGGGAAACAAAAAACTGGAAAAGTTGCGTAATGCTAAAAGAAAATACCTGGCTGAATAGCTCACATCAAATTAGGTTAATTGATAACAGGTCGGTAAGATTATTGGATATAAAAAGAGCCTCCCAGAGAAGCAGAGTCTCTGCGCAGTGAAGATGGGGAGAGGGTCATCACTCTGTGAAGGACTGTGTGCAGTGAAGATGGAGAGAGGGTCATCACTCTGTGAAGGACTGTGTGCAGTGAAGATGGGGAGAGGGTCATCACTCTGTGAAAGACTGCATGGGCAAATGGTGTTGCGATCTAAGAATAATGCTCCTCACTGTAATATTGCAAAGAATTTGGTAATTTCATCATCTACGGTACATAATATGATTAGAATCAGATATGGCTTTATATCATTTAATATATGGCTTGCATATCATTGCATTTTGCTTTTATTTACACTTTACACACCACCCCAACTTTTTTAGAACCAGGCTTGTACTTCAGAATTTTTTGTGTTTTTAACCCCCCCCCCCTGCCCCGCCCCACGTGAGAAAAGAATGCAGGAATCTTGTGATTGATGCAGGAAAAGACGTGTAATTCAATGGCGTATTATGCGATGCAAAGCGATCAGTGGTGAGACTTCTGCGTTAATAATCTTTTTTTTTTTTCCTTCCGGCTTTGATAAGAGATTTACGGCTAAACTGGTAAATGTAAACGCCGATATGTAGCAGCACACTGGATACCACTTTCTGAAATTCTTTAGGGGAGGGCTGTCCTCTTGTTCCTTATGGCTTCCTATTGTGTCCCTCGTTTACCACTGTATTTGCTTTTAAATCCGTATATTTCCTTGTGTTTTACATATGCTTTTGTCCACCTAACACCAGCCTGTAAAAATGTATTTAGAAATTTTAATTTCTCTTATTTAAATTAAATTAATTCCACTTATTTAAAATTTGGTAGTGTTTACAGTTCCATGGTGGCATTTAAACATTTTTGGTACGTTTTATTTTGCGTTTTTTTCTGCACTAAATCATTTCACCTCCTGCGGCCTCCTTGTGTGTGAAAGTTTTGAGGCTCAATAGTGACATCTGGTGTCAGAAAGTAAGAAGGCAGGCAAACACTTCCTGAAGTCGAGAATTTTTTTTATACGATTTTCAAACGGCAAGTCAAAATACTTTGGACATATTAACTATCCCTTTCGGAATGTATCAAAATAACTGACTTGCTCAGTGGCTTTCTGTGTCTACCGCGAATTCTTATTTGTAGTCCTGAGTGCACTGTCTGCTTAATATCCCCCTGAATTGCCCTTTTGGCGATGCGTTCCATCCAGGGGCGCCGTAAAGAGGGGGGAGGGGGGGGGTTAGGACGAAGGCCGGGGCTCCAAAAAACTGAAACATAATTGGATCTCTAGTGACGCACCTGCATATAACCATCAGGTGTACAGTTTAATCCTCCACCTGCAACTAATCAACATAACGAGTTCCCTGGACGAAACAAAGTAGCAATTATAGTAACGGTCAGTAAGCAGGCAGTATTGGACACGAGTCAGAGGTACGCCGTGAATGAGAAGCCATTGCAGTACACGTACTTGCACACGCTCTTTGCAGTTTAGCGATCACAATTACCCTAACTGCACGTCTTCGAATTACTGGAACAACTGCAGCAGACATAAGATCGCCACGGGACACCGGAAAAACATGCAAACTCCCTCCCCCCACATTCACACACACGCGCACACACACACAAAACGGGGGCGGGAGTTGAGCCTACAGCACTACAGCACTGGCGGTGTGAGTCACTGTACCACCCTGGGTTACTTTTATTTACGTGAAATTTATTCATAACCCGAAATCTAAAGTAATTCTGTTGACATCTGCCCAAGATCAGACGCCAGTGAGTTTCCCACCAACATCCTCAACTGGACCTTCTGGAGTTCCGTTGCTTAGCAACTGTAAAATGAAGAAGCGTTCGCAGTCAGCTTGTAGACAATCGGAGGGGGGGTGAACGAAACAAACAACGTAGCGTAACGAGCCTTATGTGAAAATATTTTTAACTAAGAAAATAATTGTCTAACTCATGTTTGTTTAATGAACACGAACCTTATTCATCCGGATTTACAAAAAAATAATAATTCGTATGCGATTAAATAGCCGATTAACCATTCACGGCATGAGAAATTAACGTCAGTCATACATTTTAAAGTGTCTGTTTTGCATTTCTGTGAACTGGTGTGCATTTTTTACTACACGGTAAAATTAAAACGTGATTTCACAAAACTCACGAGTGATCAACTTTAAATCAACTTTCTCATTGTTCCTAAAGGTTACCGGTATGGGAGGGGATTGGGGCACCTTACTGTGATAGCTTCAATACTGCGCTTTCAGTTTATTCCTCGTAACTAGCCTACTTCCACACCTCCCGATAATGATTATTGAGATAACGTAAGGGACAGTTCCACGGCCAAGCGACAGCAGGACGTCCCGTTGAATGGAGAAGCAATAATGCGTCTGACTGTCGAAATCCATGTGCATTGCCCGATCCTAGTTGCCGTGTGATCGTTGTATAAGGTCAACTTTCCGTAATGTGGGAGGCAGCAATGCGTCTATCCGACTCTACCGTTGGAGCAGCAATCAGCCTGTATGATTGACGCTGTATGTCTGCCTCCATGCACGATGCCTTAGAGGTCGGTGTAATGCCAACGAAATAGCGAAGGCGGTCATAAACAGCAGCAACCAGAGGAGACAAGCATCGATCAAAATATCCCCTATAGCTGGATGCCATTGGTTCTACTTCTGCGTCTTTGAGGACAGAGACGCGTTTAGGTGTAACGACCTTGGAGGACCGCGCCGAAATGTGAGTAGTGGAATTGCAATGCGCGAAGGGTTTTGCATTTGCTACTAGATCTGTATTTTTACAATGTGTACGCCGTGTGATTTGTTGTTTTTTTTTTACATTTGCTTCAGGTATCACGTTGATGTATGAGCACGCTTGATATTGCGGGTAGAAAGGCGAGCCAGAAACCTCCCCAAATGTGATGCGCTTGTGCTTCATGTGTAAAATTCAAATTACATGCTCGACCGCTGGTTCCGATTCGGGATTTTCGGCTTCGTATGATGTATCCCAGTTGGAGTAGCGGGTTCACAATTTTAGGTGGAAAAAATCTGGTCAGGTAATACCAGTAAGTCTCTTTTATTGTATAACTAAGGAGTGCTCCAAGGCTACAGGTTATTTCGATTGAACTTAGTGATTGAACGAATGAACACCAAATAAAATCAATATTTCAAAATTCATCCTCAAAATACAGTTTAACAAGTACTAAAATCCGCGAAGAACATACAAAGAAAATCCCTTCTGAAATCAGCCAACATTATACCGTTGGTGTATGTGCTGTGCGCAGGGTACCAGCTGAGGTGCAGCCTTGTCTGTTCAGAAAGCAATAGAGATCAACGCTGACAACTTATTTATAACTGAGTAATAATAGGACTGTCTGAACTGACAAGAGATTTAAATGCCGTACAACTTAATGCTAATGTCGGGCTTATTTAGATTTGTTGTGGAGCATCTGCTAACGTCCGCTTCTTTTAATAAAAAAAAATCTAAGGTCCCTTCCCGCCATTGTGATGTGACCGTCGGTACATTCTATTCTCATATTAAACTTTTGTGATTTCTGTTACTCTTGGTGCAGTACGAATATAGTCTAAACGAGTGATCTAATCATAATTTTGCACAACGGTTAACAATTATGAGATCATTTGAGTGGTTGTTTATAACTGGAACTTCCTTGACTCGTAGATAAACATTAGTTTCCATTTTATCATTTGCTATTTTAAAACATGTTATAGTTACTTAATACCCCTATCTTTATGTCTTGGCCAGTCCCATACACACACACTCTCTCTCTCTCTCTGAAACACCCAAGCACACACTAGGCTTCGGACATTGTATGCCACCGTCTGGACGGTCAAAGTATTACAACTGCGTGTGTTGCGCTGCTCCACAGTGCACATCGCGTTGATGAAAGTTGCGGGTTCTTGCTTCAATGGATCGTTACATGGCTTTCATTGTCACCACAAATCAGAGGTGAGTCCAAAATCTTCAATCATCTCTGGAGTCAATATCGATATCTTCTGTCTGTTGCTGATATGGATATTATTAGTAACTTGAACTGAGTTCGACTTTTTCCTGACATACACCTTATAGACGGGGGTATTATATAACTGCAGCTCTCGTGCCCGCTTCTTCCATCTATTACACCCTTCGATCAACAGTATTTCGTAACTTATATATCGTTTATGTCTACTTATCTTTCCATCTTTTTTCCATTGAATAAAACCAAATCTTTTGCCTCTTGTTTTTTTTTTTTTTTTTTTTTTTTTTTACATTTCGACTATGAAGCTTATCACTGAATAGTAGTGTATTGGGATATTTAGTATGGTGTTTCTGTGATATTCGTGCTGTTGGCGCTTTATAATACAGGCAGCATTAATATGCAGTGTTTCTCTTTTGTCATCGGCTTTTGCCACCCGCCTACATCCTTAAAAAATCATATAATATATGTAAACTCTGTTCATGCATTTAATTTCAATATATTGCATACGTGAATTTAAGGCCTAATGTAGAGATAATTCTATTTTGTACCTATTGTAGAGAAATGAAGGTGAACTTCGCGTCTTTAGAGAGGTATTTTTTCCCTCACAGTTATGCGGTTTTGTAAAGGCAATCGCCCTTTGCCAGCGCGCAAATTCAGGAGACGTCAACCGAGGGAAACTGTTAGCCTCCAGCCTTGAAGTGACTCAGACCCACGATTCTTTTAGAGCAGCCCACCAGTTAATATGTACCGCGCTCTTCTTGATATGCCTGTTGGGGGAAAAAAAATCACTTACGTCGACTAACTCCTAACAGTGACCCCGGAGGCATGTGCAGACTGGCCAGATTATTCCTGCATCGGCGGGATGGCGGGAGACAGTTAAGCTTATAACGCGGGGAACTGCCTGTAATAAGCGTTTAAGATTGAACAGTGACACACATGCGTTTGGACTACCAGCACTTTACAATACCAAAGTGCTCTTCATTACATTCATCTGTTTTACGTAATTTATTTTATTTGTACAACTTTGTTTTATGTAGCTTACACGATAGTGAAATAATTAATAAATAATAATTAATAATAATTTTTTTCTCTATTAAACCCATATATTGTTGATTTACGTTATGTAAAAACTCAACGCACTACGCATTCTGATGCATTCTGAAATTCACTTATTCGTAAATTTCTCTGTGATATTAATGTTAACGCTGAGTTGCTTGATTTTATGTGAGTTATTTTCTCAGTTTCTGTTGACGGGTTTTTAAAATAAGCCACTGTTTTCACTTTTGTTCCTTGATCAGGGTCGCGTTTTGCATCTGCGTTATAAGTCGTGTCCAGTCGCGACAGAAATTTATAGTCCGCACACCTCCATGAATCAGGTTATTCGGACGGCTGTGCTACCACAGACAGACAGGAATCCCAAAGATACAG
The DNA here is from genome assembly GCA_026777985.1 of Mormyrops attenuatus. Taxonomy (NCBI): domain Eukaryota; kingdom Metazoa; phylum Chordata; class Actinopteri; order Osteoglossiformes; family Mormyridae; genus Mormyrops; species Mormyrops attenuatus. Next base: position 16,153,148 of record JAODKC010000047.1, on the reverse strand, counting down.
TAGAGGGCCGCTGTAACTTGGCTGTCAGCGAGTGTGTGTGTGTGTGTGTGTGTGTGTGTGTGTGTTCTACAGTAAGAAAGCAGCTCAGCTCGTATTACTGACCGGTTCCATATAATTACCATAGAAGGCATGGTTTGGATAGATCCGCGATTTTGCCCATTAATACAGCCCTGGAAAAAATCAAGAGACCACAGCAAAATCTTCAGCTTCTCTCATTTCTCAGTTTTTGGGTAGGCCTATGTGCCTGTGTAATATATACATATACAAACTCTCCAGTCTGGCTCTTCCCTGCTTCTCATTACCGAAGGGCTTCTTCCTTGCCTTATGGGTCTTCAGTCCGGCTTCTAGGAGCCTGATAGGAACTATCCTACCGGTGCACTTCACACCCATTCTTTCAGAAGGTAACTTGAGGTCATCCTCTGATTTATGAGGCAATGCCGGATAAGTTGATGGCTGGTCATCTCTGGCACTAGAAAGTCACTTCCACCCCTTTACCTGGTCGGTTTCGGGTCATTCCCAATGTCTTGTTCTTGTGTACTGCTGTCTTAGAAACTTTTAGCCTGGAAGCAGCCTCCCTCGCTGTGTAGCTTTCTGCCAGCAGAACCAGCATTAAACCAGGATTTAAAAATGCAGATTTTTTTTTATATAGAGTGGTCTCTTAATTTTTTCCAGGGCTGTATATAGGGCACGTCAATAGGTTGCCCTTTTCTGATCTAATTCGTCCGTGGCCTGGCCCAGCTGTTGACTTAATTCCGTTCTGGTGCTTGTACTGTATCTGTCAGTGAGTCACATAATTAGCCAGAGAGGTTACCATGGCACTAACACGACTCTGCGTGACAGCTGAGCCGCAGGCACTTCTCTGAGCGATGAAATGGTCCCTTGCAGACTAATTTAACATTGCTACTTATCTCTCCTTACCAGTTGTCTTTCCTTTTGCTTAATTAGCCGGTGCCGTTCACACTTACGAATTCTTAAAATGAATCCAGGTTCGACATTGTCTGCGGAGCTCCGCCGATTAATGATGACTTTTTTCACAGCCACAGGTTTGATTTTCACATACTGTTCTCCTAGCCATTATGTCATCGTCGCGAAAAGACACATACTTAATGTCTGGTCAACAGGGAAAAGTGACCGTTAACTTTTTTTTCCTCCCACCCACGCCTGTTTTACACATCCTACATTTGTCCCGTGAAATCCCTGTTCAAACACATACCGCTTTAGTTAGGCTTTTTCTTTTCACAAGCTGGTGAATAATTGATGCGTCACTCCGTCAAACGCATACTTACATGCTATTTTTCCTGTACACTTTCCCTTCCACACTCATAAATTTAAACGTCTACAATAATAATGAAATAAATTCACCAGGAAGAGAATTAATTTAAATATAATTTCATTTAAAATATAAAAAAATCGAATGCATTTCATTTTACACACTGCACTGGCATTCAGCCTAACATAATTGCCTTCCGTTGTATAACCTCATTGCATATCATATTTCTGAGTAGCACTGGTCTATTCCAAATCAACTCTTATAATATCTTTTTGGAATCGAGAAACTTGTTTGGGTTCATCTGACGGGTGATATTTGTCCACAGGCTGATAATACGAGTGTAATAATGTTTTTTTCTGTGGTTAGATCATGGGCTGTGGACGGTGGCATGGCAGCGTGATTCTGGTCATTGAGGGGCTGATATACGGTTTCGGAATCGCTCTACAATACTCATCACACAGGAATTCACCTACATGGGCAACTGCACCCCGTTTATTCTGTAATTGGCCACTAGGAGGCGTCCGCCAACAGGTGCATGTTTACAACACGGACGTCATGAATGAAAGTAATTCGTGAATCGAGTCCGATTGTTGTGTTAGTTTCTAAGCAACCGGCGCGCCATTCCGTGGAAGGACACCGATTGTTCCGCCTGAAAGGGCTGGTGGCGGGGGGAAACGGCGCTCCCCACCCCCACAGCTTCCAGTTTGCTTGATTGGTAAATAAGAATGATGCAGCGAAGTTCCGTGACCACTTAATGTAGCCCCTGTCAATCACAGCCTTCGCTGCAGCGCAGTGATTATTCATTTAGTCTGATTTTAGCTATGCTTCTAACAAGCTACCGGCTCGCCAGAAAGAAGAATGCCGAACCTACTGCTTATTTGGCCAAGTACTTGGCTGTCGGGTTACAGCAGTTGCAGGATCCCGGCTGCGGCTGTACAGTTTGAGTATTCACTGGTGCCATGCTGCTTGCTCCGGTGACGACTTATTCTTAAAAATCTAATTCAGGGCGCTTTGATAATATTAATTTGTTTTAAACTCACACATTTTTACTAACCTGAAGCTCTAGAAGTGGAAAATATATTTCAATCATCAATGAATGGTGGTTGTAAATAAGGCAGGTGAAAAAGTAGCGCTGCTGTGAGAACACCGTTCAAAAATGTAATTATGTAACATGACTTGTGCTGACACGTGGCTGTTAAAAAGAAACGCCACTAAAATGCAGCGCCTGGCTTAGCTGAAGGTTATCCAACGAGATTTACGGTCATTTACTCTGTATAAGATACGACTGGATGTTGTGCTGACGCGACCGAGGTTAAACACGCCGCGTTTGTCAAGGGCGCCAGTCTATAACCCCGCCACATCACCCTGCTGCCCGGCTTATGAAACGAAATACAGTCAAAAACAAGTCTCACAATAATATGATTCATTTATTTTCTTTCTCGATTTTAGTTCTGCAAGACTTTTATTGTGCAAAAGCTAGTCTATAGTGCTGAAGGAAAACAAACTCGCGCATCTGACATATCAGGAAGAGGTTTTAAATTATTGTTGCGAATGACATATTGACCGTGTTTCCGCGGTGGCCCTGTCTATCAGTGATTGCTTACTTTCCTGTCTCGCCCCTAATTCCCCAGGGACCTAGAGAGTGTCTTGAACTATAGCCTAACTGCCCACTCTGATGTTTCTGCGGTTTGCCTGCGCGTTCAGTAAATATCCATTCTGGCAGTATGGTGCGATAGTGAATAATTATACCAAAATTGTACTTGTGTTGTATTTGTAACTTGCTATGTACGGCTCCGTATTAGCGTCCAGAATATAAAATCTTAAGGATCCGATCGTAGTAGTGTCCCTTTTTTCTTTTTAGAAATCGACAATTCTTTTGCAAAGACCTCATTATTACTCCCACTGCAATGCCTTTGAAGGCCGGCTCTGCAAGGTAGTTCTGCTAGAAAAACAGAAGCCTGTAAGCAAAAGGCAATCGACTTTTTTGAGAGGCACTGTAAGAAATGCGGGAACCATTCAAATAATTATTAGGGATGATTTTAGCCATTTAGCTCCATTCAGCCACATTCAGTGAGCTCTCTCTTACTGAAAGCTTTCTGTCTTCACTCTCCTCATAATTGGATTAATGGATAGAAGGACAAATGCTCGTCATAGATTTGCTCCCTCTCTCCCTCTCATTCCTGCACCTCCTGGTATACTCTTCACCTGTTGCTCCTTCTCTGATCCTCCCGGGGTCTCTGTGTCCCCAGCTGTGGCCCCCATCTCTAACTTGCCCCAAATCCTTAGGCTCCTCATGCCTCCTCACTCATTCGAACCCTGGGTCAGCCACGTGGCACTTCTCCACCTGCTACCAGACCGCCTCCTCCCTTCTTCTGCCTGTGGATCTTACTCGGTACTGGGTCCATCTTCCTTACTGAGCTGTTGGGTCTCGTATCCGTCAGGTTTTCTGGTCAGCGGATTCTGCTGTAGATATGGCGTTTGTGCTGCAATCGTCAGCCATTATTTAACATTCTCTATTTTTTGCATCGTTTTTTACAGTTATACGAGGTATGTGCGGCTATGGGCTCTGGGTGATGTTCTTCAGTGTCTGGAAGCTGCCCGCCTTGCCACCTCACACCCTGCATGCTTCTTGGCAGGAGCCCAAAAACATCTGGCTCGCAGACCACTCCCCAGCCACTTTTTCAGTGTCACCTGCAGTCCTTTTGCTGAATTCCGAGCCTGAGGCAATTCCCTGGTGTTACGGCTAGGCCGTCAATGGTTGTTTTAAGAACCCTCCTGTACTGTGTCCAAGCACTCATAAGAACATAAGAAGAACATAAGAAATTTACAAATGAGAGGAGGCCATTCGGCCCATCAAGCTCATTTGGGGAGAACTTATCCACATCCACATCTACCCAAACGAAACAAAGTTTTCCATTAAGATTTATGAGCGAGGTTTCTTTTTTTAATCATCCCAAACATGTTTTATTAGGTATCATAAGCTTCTGGGCTCCATGTCACTTCTCATCGCCTCCACCCCACCTCCCACCTCTATTGACAACAGTGTGCTGCAGAGAGCCAGGTGTGAGTTCTTCATCTGTCTCCAAGCCAAGAGGGCAAGGTTTATAATCTTATCATAATCAACATCCTCAATAGTAATTCCTCCAAAGCACAAAATTGCAGGTTTGGTATATGACCACGTTGCAGAATCTTTCAGCTGGACACATACACTGTGTTCTGCGTCTAGAAAAGAACGTTAATTTGTCACAACAGGCGTGGTTTCAAAGGCAGACTGAATGAAAGTCACCAATCTTAGGCCCAGATGCTCAATCGACACATCTGAGCTTCAGGGGGAATAACTCAACGTTTATCAGTCACTAAAAGTCTGAAAAACGGAGCACAGCTAGGAGATAGTCGCGTCCGATTTATTTGCATAAATATTCCTCGCACATTGGTCTTGCAGCTTTCATGTTGTAATTAGAGCAACTGGATAAGTACTACACGGGGTGTGCAGAATAACCCACAAGACCCGCGCAGACCCATCTCCACCAGGAATGCCGCACAGCAGGGTGACATACATTATCTGACCTTGTTTTTATTGCCGTCGAAACGATCGGATTGAAATACGGTCCCTGTCAAGCCGGCAAACGACATGATCGCGACATCGCCGTAAAGGTTCATGGTCTCCCCCAGGCGGTCCCACATACGAGAGCGGTGCGTAAATGATTCGGAGATGGCGCCCTTTCACCTTCCCCCGATACTTAATGAAACACAGAATCCTGGCACTCTGAAGCGCTAATTAATATCTGCTAATCACACAAACGATTACACGTATTTCTAGTAAGCAGATAAACACGATAATAATAAACAGGAAAGAGAAATGGCAAAAATTGCGGTAGCCCAAGCACCTAATTGCCTTGCTCTGGGACCCTTAAACTAAAGAAATTGAACTGCCGTAACGAGTTACGTTTACTTAAATGACTAGTTTCTGAGCGATAACAGGTTGTATCATTATTTCACAGAAAAAAACACCTGGCACTGTGAAATTCATTAGCTAGGTATCGATTTCCAAGTCGAGATCTATCCACGAAGACGATGTCAGGCATAGATCGTTGGAGATCAAGGAAAGGCACAATGGATATGACTGCTCGCAGTTTACTCAGTAATGGTAGGTGAGTCACGCTGTCAGCCCCGATCAGACTGTCCCTCTGGAGGACACGGCAAAGAGATGCTACTATGGGGCTAATGATAGCTTTGAAAGACCCGTAGACTTTAATGGCTTGATAATGGCTATCAGTCATCATTCAATATCCTGATAGCTTCATGAAAGGGGCAGTGTGGAGGACGGGATCCTCGAAAACTCGGCGTGGACTCAGCCCTTCGGGCCGCACCTCCGAGCATTATACGGGATTATACTGGAGGCAGACTCAATGTGTCACATCAAACAAACACCCTTGAACCTCAGAGGGAGGAAAGCGGCATAACACTCAGCAAATAACAGTTCGTCAGGACCGAACGATGAAATGGGGAAGGGCCGAGGAGATGCCGTAGGCTGAGGGAATGAGCCAGATTTCCTTTGGAGAATCCGTGAGAAGCGTGCGGTCCATGAGCGGTGCCCATGTGAAAGCTAAAGCGGGCCATCAGGATCGGACGAGTTGGTACAGATGTTTCCTACATAAAATACGTTTAAATATAATCACGACATTTTAGCGTGCCGACATATACACCGCAGCTCACAGGATCCGATCATTCGCTCTGGGATAAAATGTTAAGTTATTTAACAAATTGTAATTATGTAATTATGTAAAAAAAAAAAATGTTAACGCGTCATACGGGAGACCGCAGGAAGAGTCTCGATGCCCTGCCGGGCAGCTTACAGAAGCCGCATACAAATTCTCATTTTGACGGTCTGCTTCTCATCAAAAGTGACTCACGCAGCTTAACGGATTGAAACCGGACACGCTCATACAGCTGGACGTAGATGCTGGCGTCGTTCAGCGGTAAAAGGAAAGGTGGCTTATGAGGATCGGAATGGCAACCCTTTACTTCCCGCTTTCTTAGTCACCACGCAAGTGAAATTCATTAAGTACGTGTTACTTACACCCACATACCTGAAACGGTGCAAATAAATATCAGATAACAAAATACTCCCCGTACATTAAACAGCAATGTTCTAGATTGGCCGGTTAATGTCTTCATCCTTATATTATATTGATAACATGACTTTTTAGGTCTGGAATTCGAAAATAATACTTAAATTGTATTATTTCAGAACTAGAGGTAAAGATTCTAAAAACCTCTTAACCGTTTTAAGGTTTTCGTAATTCATTCTCAAAATGGTCATGCGGTGTACAATAAGATTTCCGGTCAAAACCTACAAAGAACAATAGCAATAAGAATCGTGTCAAATTCATATTTATTAGACTAAAAGGTGATTATATAATTATGGATGCTTTTCCAATCACAGACACCCGTTGGCGCTTATTTTCCAAACACGAACAAATAAAACATCACTCAAATGTAAAATCACCAAAGTCAGATTTAAGAGATGCAGTCTCAGAAATAATGTATGTCTTTATTTGTTAATGGGCCTTTACCCTCAAGAGTCTGCCAATTGTACCCCATAGCTGTAGGTAATTGTGCCTTTTAAGATACAAAGACTCTGAGGAACATTTCTGTACCATTGATGGTACATTAAAGGTGTTTGTAACTTTGGGATGTTCCTCAGAGTCCATTTCCGTACCTTAAAAGGTACAAGTACAAGGGTACAGCCCCAGTGACAAGCAAAGGTACACATCCATGAAATATGGATTATTTTATTTTCTAAGCGGAACCGTAGAACAGACATGGTGCGGCCCACCCACCCCCATAAATATAACTGGCCCTGGAATGTCACCCCAATCAAAATATTCTGCAGGCACCACTGAAGATCACCCCTAAATGAAAGCTTACGTTTCAGACGTTATCGTTTCGCTCAAACTCTAAAGATTTCATCCACATCTTACATTCCACCGTTGTATATTTCATCGCTTTAAAAAAGATCGTCATGCTTCCCTGAAAAGTACTTTAATTGATTTAATTGCATTTACCGATTTCAAGTACAGATTTCTACAGCTCTGGCGTGCCACAGCAGCTCAGAGAGGTGAGAAACCGTGAGTGTTTTATTTGCTCTGGTCACTCAGCGTGTGTTGGGGGCGTATGGCCGTTTTTCCTGCCTCTCTTAGCATTTTGCTCAACGGCATGAAGGAAAAGCTACAGTGGATATGAAAAACCTACACACCCCTGGCAAGTGGCGGGTTTTTATGTGATGAAAAACAATGAAACCAGGACAAATCGTATCAGAACTCAATCCAACTTTACTGCAAAATCGCGACCTGTACAAAGACCGTGAAAACAAATCAGAAAGGGGGGTAATCATACAAAAACCTGGTTGCATTAGCATGCACACCCTAAATTAATGCTTTGTTGGAGCACCCTGTGATTTTATTGCAGCACTAAGTCTTTTTGGGTAAGAGTCTATCAGTTCGGCACATCTGGACTTTGCAATATTTGCCCGCTGTTCTTTGCAAAAATGTTCCATTTCTGTCAGATTGTGGGGGCATCTCTTATGCACAGCCCCCTTCAGGTCAGCCCACAGATTTTCGATCAGACTACGTTCTGGGCTCTGGCTGAGCCATTACACACCGTCGATCCTCTTTTGTTAAAGCCATTCTTTTTTGTTTTTCATGAATGCTTTGGGTCGCTGTCATGCTGAAAGGTGAAATTCATCTTCATCTTCAGCTTCCTAGCAGATGCTTGAAGGTTTTGTGACAAAATAGACAGATATTCGTAGCTATTCATGATTCCAACCACCGTGACTAAAGCTCCAGTTCCAGCTGAAGGAAATCAGCTCCAAAACCCTGGGTATGGTGTTCTTTTGATGATGTCCTGTGTTATTTTTGTACCAACATACCTTTTGGAATAGTTCAACCTTTGTCTCATCAGACCATAATGGATTTTTCCACATGGTTGTGAGAGACTGGATATATGTTTTTGCGAAGTTTAGTGGACTTGGATGTTTTTCTTTGTGAGTAAAGGCTTTCATCTTGCTACCCTACCTCACAACCCAGACTTATGAAGAATACAAGAGATTGTTGTCACATGTACGGAATGGCCGGTACTTGCCAGGACACCCTGCAGCTCTGTTCCTGTTTCTGTAGGCCTCTTGGTGACCTCCCTGACCAGTTTTCTCCTGGTCTTCTCAACAATCTTGGAGGGACTTCCAGATCCTGGTAGAGTCACTTTTGAGTAGCGGTGGACAAAACCATGCCTTATGAACCATTTGCTATATTTCCTGATCCCACAAGATGGCACTCTTGGCTTGATTTTGGGCATGCTTTGAGCCTTTCTCCGGAGCGCATTCCTGGGATCAAAAAATACAGCAAATGTTTCCTGAGGCTTTGTCTTGCTCATCACTATTGTTGAGCCATATTTTCTCAATTTGTCTTCTCTGGGCTCTGTTTAATGCTTTGGATACTTTTTTGTGCCACTCTCCTGCTTGATACCTATCAATGATGAGATCCCGTTCACGTTCTGAAAGCTCTCTGCGGACCGTGGGCTTTGGAGTATGATGCAATCAGCAGGACATGAGAATAATCCTACAGGAACAGCCAAACTTTATCTGAGGTCAGTCAGTCACTTTAACTGATGATAGGAATATACTAACTACTGTTTAAGATGAGATGTGATGAATGTGATCAGTTGATTCTGACCACAGCCACATCTTTGATTATTAAAGGGTGTGCACAATTATGCAGCCAGTTTTTTGTATGTTTTTTGTTTTAATTTTTTACTCTAAACAGTTTCTGATTTGTTTTCACCTTCTTTGTACAGATTGCAGTTTTGAAATAAAAGTGGAATAAGTTCTGACATGATTTATGCTGGTTTTATTTTTTTATCACACAAAGCCAGTCATTTTAGCTGGGACGTGGAGACTTTTTACATCTACTGTAGGCACGGGCAGCTTAATAAGCTCCGTACATGAAAAGATGATGGTTTGATTACTAAGATTCGGGGAGAAACTTGATAGGAGCTTGATTGCATATTTGAAACAGAAACAGCAATCAGTTTCATCTTCCTTTCGGTCTTCCGTTTTTCTACTATCCCTTGTTTTCAATTCTGGGCTAATGAAGATTCCCACTGAAATGCAGGACCGGCAGAATATGTAATCCAGGCCAGATGGAAGAAAGGAAGAAAATATTAAAAACACTAGTGCACACTGTAATTAAAATGCTTTTATTACCTAATGGTGATGTATTGATTGTGTTTCCTGTGACTGGAATATTTCAAAATTGGTATCCCTCAAGTAACTGGTTGCAGTAAATTGCATTCATATAAAACACTAATGAATGAATATTCTAACTCTTCATCCTGGTCAGGGTCATTAAACGGCTGGAGTCTGTTGCAAGTATCTCAGGGCTAAAGGCTGTGGTATACCCTGCACCATCACAAGGCACACGCTATGGGTATTTTCCAGCTACTAATTAGCCTAGCTGCATGTCTTTGCAGGGCAGGAGGAAGCACAGGCCACATGGGGAGAACATGCAAACCTCATGCACATGCAGAGTCAGGGTGGGATTTGAACCTACAACCTGGGAAGTGTGAGTCAACAGTGGTACACCAGTATTATAAAGTATGTCATCATTGCTTAATTGATAATGGCTAACAGAAATGCTTATTTTATTTGAGCTGAATTTCAGAGGATGATTCTCAACTCAGAAATGAGTAAATTTTCCAGTCTGAATTTCTAGCACTGCTGTGAGATCAGACAGAGCCTTACAAAACTATCAAAAAGCACATTAGTTTCTCCAAGTTAGGGGAATTCGCTCGGGGGTCATGACACACACGTGGTCTTGCCTGTTTCCCTCCTCAGTGGCGGCTCTGTGAGTCGGGGTCCTTTGGGCTGGGGGTGTGAGGATGGGGGCGGGCAGCGTTAGGAGCTTCACATGAGATGATGAGGCCTCCCTAGAGGCGGACGCAAACACAAAGTAACGCAGGGGTGTCACTGGTGCCGTGTGGGGAAATTACCCTCTTTCGCATCCGTCCTCCTGCACTTTCTCTCCATTCAGGTCGTTCCCATGGCAACCCAGCGCACCGCACGGCTGGCTCTCAGCCTGCTCAGACGGGGCAGGGCTCAGCCAATCGGAGTCAACCTCTCGTGTGATGTCATCAATAAAAAAAGTCTCTCCCAGTTGCTTGCTTCCTTAGCGTTCGCTGCGTTCTTCGTGGTGATGCTGCAAGAAGGTGTGCCCTGCCTAGGAGGCACCCTTCTGTATCATTAGACACCCCCTTTCCCCCCAGATAACCCCCAGATCAGCCGGCCTGTTCTTTAAAGGGCCCCTGCCTATTATAAGGTGTTTATCAGGCAAAGGCAGCCTCGACTTTGGACGCGACAAAAATCAGCCGCCAGCAAGAACCGTGCTGGTGCGGTTCTGGCTCTCGGAGTGGCCGGACGTCCACCTCGTTTTCCGAGCATCTGCTCTAGATAACCATGTATAGCATACATCTTTAATCGCTCAGCGAGAAGATGAGCAGAAATACCGAAGTAGGTCAGCGCCGGGCAATCTGGGACGTCTGGACACCCCTGGGCCCCTCCCAAAGACACTCGCTACATATAACTTTCCGCTCCTGCCAGGCTGGTTAATCCGTAAAGAGGTTCTGGAGGCAGGCAGATGCACTAGAACTGCGCGGGATGCTGGCGTCTCGTCTGTGGGAGTGGGGCTCGCTTGCGCCGAACAGCGATGACTTGGGACCCCACCTGGGTGGGGGGCCAGGGGGGTCCACACAGGTCCCAGTGCCGGGACATTCCCCGGAGGGGCATGCTCAGTCGGAATCTACATGCAGGGAGAAGGTGGGACGATCAGGAGGCCCTAGCCTGACAGCCTCGGTTTCGTGGCAGTAAAAGCCTGCGGTCCTGTGGCAGTCCGCCTACCGCTCTGCTCGTCAGGGGGAGTCACACACCAGCGGGCAGGTTAGCAAACTCCGCGTTTTGTCCCACATAGGAGAGACCTAAGGGACCACTGCTCCACTTTTTACATCTGCCCCCCCCACAAAAAATATTCCCTATTTATCTTATTAATTTAAACACTGCTTCATTCAGATGAGATTACAAACGATATGCGATGCAGATCGCCAGGAAGCCTCAGTTCCGCACCCGGTCTCGCTTTATGGGAATCTGCTATCTGTCTGAGGAGCTTTCGCGGTTTCCTTTTCACTTAGAAACCCCCACGTTCCTGATATGGCCACCCTATAAACCACTTTCCCCTCTCTTGCTCTCTGTTCCAAAAGTGTCTGCATCCTGAGGAGTGCTTCCCCATGGAGGACAGGAAACACCCCCGGAAACCTATTATGGATGGTCTGACCATAGACGCCCCCTAAGGCCAGAAGCACAGTGGGGATTTTTTTTCAAGGGGAGTGAGACCCGCGATGAGCTGGGGGCACTGGGACTGGAGCAGGGAGACGCCGAGGCTGCTGGGAGCAGCGAGACGCAGGATGGCGTGAGGATCTCGGGCCCCCGGCGCACAGATCACCTGGCAGCGACACCTTCGTGCTGAGGTGAGTACGCCTCGGAGTTTCGCTTACTCTGATTGGCTACGGGGAAGAGCCTGAGGAACCTTGAGTGGGCTGCACCGCCCGGCGCGAGGCCATCGCACTGGCGTTTCCGCTGGTTTTTCATCCATCCCCGCTTTGGTGCTTCATCGCTGCTATGACTCACGTCTTCGGGCTCAGCCAATCATATTACAGCAAAACTGAGTCTATGAACGGGAAGTCAGTCTAATCCAAGTCAAGGTCCCGACATTAATCGCCTGGGGCGAGAGATATTATTTCGCTTGAAGTTGAGGATCACAGCAGATGTCTCTCAGTCTGTAGCAGCACAGAAAATAACGATGACAGCGAAGATTGGGCTTCATTTTTACAATATGGGCGGCACTGTGGCTCAGTGAGTAACACAGCTGCCTCAACGCCTCCAGGGGTGGGGACTGACATCCCCTCCTCTAGGTGGAGTTTGCATGCTCACCCCATATAGTTTAAACGTATGCAGTTAGGCTAACTGGCTGCTATAAATTGCTAGCAGTATGCAACTGTGCATGTGCCCTGCAATGGGCTGGCACACCATCCAAGGTATGTCCTGTATCCCAGCCCTGTGCTGCCTGGGACAGGCTCCAGCCGCCCCCCACCAAGACCATTTCCAGGATAAGGGGGTGGAAGGTGCCTGGATGGGTATCAAGCAGGTCAACAGGGTTTTTTGTTTCCATTCAGAATGTTCATGTCGAAGATCTCATCAGTAGTTTGGGAAGCAATGCCAGGAGGTGTCGCTCTGTTCTGCCGTTGACGGGGGCATCCAGGAAGAGTGTGATGTTTAAATGTTTAAAGTTCATCCACTCGCTCGTGTTGCAAAGGGAGGCCGGCCGGACATATCACCGGGTTCTCCATTACTGTGCCTCTGTTATTCAAGCTACCATATTGCTGTTAACTAATTCATCAAGCACAGAAGGTCTCAGGCTTATAAGGAGAAATAATGGCGATCTTAGACCGGTCATAGAAGCACTACATGGTAAAACTCGCATATTGCTGGTCAGTACTCTGAAGTGCCCCAATGCATTGACATTGCCTAAACAAAGTTGGATTATTCACATGGAGATGTTTGCATAGTTTTCCCGTCATTGAAATCTCCACACCTGAAGGAGTAGGACATCACAACCATCACCGACTTTAATTGCCATTGTATCGTCTGTTTGTAGAAGAACAAACTTCCCAATATGTTCTGCCCAGACCTTCGTTGAGGTGGCCGGGTATGCTGAACCTACCCGGCTTTCAGGGGTATGGGGTGGGGGCTATTTTCTTTGAGGGCATACCTTCTGAGAGCATTCCAGGGGAGTTAAATAATGACTGCAATAATTAGTTTACTGGGAAATTTGATCATAATGAATCTATGAGGCAAATCCACATTATGTTTTCAACTCGGCAAAGATTTTCTGTGTTTTATCGTGAATAATGGAGCCCATACTCCTGTGTTTGTTTTACATGATGAAGGAGGTGTCTTGCTGTGTTTTTACTAGGGTGCACTTTGGAGGTCATTGCAATCAAAACAGGTCCCTGATTTTTAGTCTGGGAGGGTGATCTGTGGAGCCTCCAACATGATAACAGAGGGGGACACACTGAAAGCGACTACATTAATGAGTTTGCAGACATCTGAGGAAGGTCCACTAGCTGGTCATTCAAAATCCTACCTTCTGTCTAACTGCTGTGTTTTGTGGATGTAACCATCTCAATCATTCAGAAATTAAGGGTAATCTCAACAGTTTGACCAAACCCTGCCTCGGTTCCCTGCTCTCTGCCTTCATACATGTTCCCCTCTTTTTTTAACGCAGATATACTGTAGGTGTCATGTATAATAATCTTTCCTGCTTGTGAAATACTGCTACCGAATTGCCCAGCCCGTTTGGCTGATGACGTTTAGCCCACCAAGACGGGCTCATCCGGTACAACAGCCCTTGCTACCTACTAGGTAGCCCGGTGATGCCGGTCTCCATGGTAACACCAGCAGATGGATTGCAACTCCTGCGATGCTCAGCAGAGAGCAGCTAAGGTCCCCCGCAAAACCAGAGCGCTCCGGATGGTTCTGTGTTTTGCTATCCGTACTCCTGTCCCAATCACCCGTAGCGTCCAGGCTAGCTTGTCAAGAGGACAGAAACGCATCTGAATCCTACCTGCGCACCTTTGGTGTCCCATCTCGCTTTTTATCAGGGAGACAACCAACTTTCTAACAAGCGGCAGGCTGTTTCTAAATCACTGTTTCCTTGGGGGGGTTGAGGGTGCCTCACAGCCGCTGGATGCTGGATTTGTGCAACAGATGACCTGAGTATGACTGACAGGCATCTATACAGTCAGCCCTTCGTGCGGCACCTGTGAAATATATGCACAGAGCCTCCTCCGTAGACTGCCCTGGCGTTAGTAAGCAGAGCTGGCATCCCGCCTCAGATCAGCGGTCTCCTCTTTCACACGCGCTTGGCTCTTCTGATGCCCCTTTCGGACGTCCCCTTTGTCTAAAAACCCCATAAAACAAACTTTCACACCTGCAAATATTACACCCCCCCCCCCACATTGCAATATGCCTTTTTAAAATCTCCTGCTCTTGCATTATTTATTCCGGACTGACGCACTTTGTGGGCCACTTCATACTCATCTGGGTAGTTTTTTATTCTCATGGTGCCTGATCATTGCTGACGGCTGCGTGAAGCATCCAGAAATGTTTTATCATAAGCAGAAATTAGTGCGTGCCTTGGCACTGGCTCTGTACGGGATAATGGACCCGCATTTTTGGCCATTTATTGGGAATCAGATGCTTTAACTAACAAAGGTCTAAACAGTCTAAACGGCATGACTCTGAATCAGACTCCAGGCAACACAAACGAGGGCATTTCTTATAATCACGCGAGCATGTGTTAATTGCCTCCCTGTACATATCAGTCGTGGGAAACTGAGTCCATGGAGTCAGAAAAGAAGCCGTCTTAAGTGTAACATCACTAGGAAGCAGTCATCGAAGATGGCCTGGAGTGCCGTCTTCGCACCCGTGCTTAGGAGAATAATTCTGCTTTATTACTCTTTTAATTGCACAGCAAGCACAAGGCACCTCAAGGGCGAGGAGAGCAGGAAACAGCGCAGCCAGTTTCTGATGTAATAGTGCTGGTGATGAATGAGCTGGGGAGAGTTGGCGTCCTTAATCCGCAGGACGACAGCAGCCTTGTAACAGGCGGTTGGGACGCAGTGGGGATTCCACTTTCTGGACTCTCACCATATGTCCGCTCAGTGCCTGCGAAGCCCCAGACGCAAAGCCGCCCCCCCCCCCCCGCCCCGGCGGCCCGGGGGGTTTGGCATAAAAATAAGATGTGTGGCGTATTAGTTGTTAATCTTCGGCTTTAAGTTTGGCGAGAGCAATGC
>JAODKC010000047.1:16126076-16137819 GCA_026777985.1 Mormyrops attenuatus | reverse complement strand
CGCCGTTCGAACGCAGCCTTTTACCGGGGTGTGGGGCGGCCTTGGGTTTTCCACTTCTGGTCCTCCCCCATTTTGCCCGCCGCTTGCCCGCCACCCCCCCGCCCCAACCCGCCCCCCCCCCCCCCCCCCCATCCCGGCAGGCCATGCGCCTCCATCATGGTCGGAACACGGGCGTCGCCGTGGCGGCACGGTGAGCTAAGGTGGAGACATCCGCCTCGTCTTCGGCTTGAGCGTTTGTGGGAGAGCGGTGCCGCGTTTCTGTGGAGATTTATAATGGAGGTATGGTGCAATTTAGGCCGTGAGAACGTTCACAGAAAGAGGACACTGGGAAGCTCGAGGAATTGGGGCCTCAGGGCCCACGGATTGGGAAAAGGGCAGGATGAAGAACAGGAAATCAAAGAAGGGAGGGAAAGCGGGAGATGTGAGAACACATGGGATTTTGGTGTGTTTTTATCAGCGTTCTTCAGCACCATCCCGGGAAGGTGAGAGTGTGAGGTGGGGTGCATCCTGACTGGGATGCCAACCCGCTGGTGGGTAACTTACACGCACCCACACGGGCGAAACGCTGGGGGAGCCACCAGGACATGGGAATGAGCTGACGTAGCTGGAGGAAGCCGGTGGGAAGCGCGCAGGGAACATGCGAGGGGCCGCAGTCTGCAGCGATGCAGCCCAGCCAGATCATCAGCATGCAGGACTTACTGCAGCATCCAGTCCAGAATTACCGTCTGAACGGTTTATTTTCATAAACCTGCTTTATTAGGTTTCACTCCATTTAGTATCTATATGTTATTCATCGTCTTTTATTCTGACTTGCATATCATGATAAATAGCCTATAGGATATAAGAATCAAAAATCAAATTAGTATCTTTTCTATATGGTTTTTATTGAAATCATTCATCCAATTTCAAATGACAAAGACACTTACAATGGTAAATAAAATTATTCTTGGCCTTTCTTGATGTTTCATAAGTTCTTAAAACAATAAGTAAAGACAACTGAATCTGAACCTATTGCATGTAGCTCAGAGACGGAGAGAAAGTCATATTTCATATATGTGATTTAAGATTAAGATTAACTTATTGATCCCAGATGGAAATTCTGTATATAATCATTACTATTTGCCTAAATAAAACTTCCATCAGGTTATTTTGCTTTAACAAAATAACTGTGCTGAAGCAGCGGGCTGTACACAAAGTTGTGCTTCTCGGATCCGGCCTGCATGACAAGTGACGCAGGCTTCCCTGCAACAGATCAGTGATGTCACCACTCTGCTGCACGGCTTCTCCCACAGTTCATTCCACTTCTCAACTCTGAGGAACAGATGTGCCATTTCTTATCAGAGAACCTTTACTAGCTCCATCGTCTCGTGCATTTCTCTGCCTATACACATTTTGCTAAACATATTCTGATGGTCTTTGCTGCTTACATTTTCATAAGGCAGTTAACTCCCCCTCCATTGACCAAATCTGTCACTGTTGTCACCTGCTAAACCAGATCACCGGCTTATTCTCAGGAAATCCTTCAGTGCGTTAACCACAGCTTTCACGATATGCCGACAGACTGACTGTGCTGGGCTTGGCCAATCTCTGCCCGCTAAACCGCGTTCGTACACCTGTGAGGCTGTTACGTCCCGTAACAAATGAATCATTTAGTGAAATATCACATTTTGGAAGTATTTCGGAGGGACACGCAGCGGCGGGGCAGCGGATCACCGAGTAGTGTCTCCCCAAGCGGTTTCTGGCATATAATTAGCTTTCAGTATCCTCCGTGTTTTATTTCTATGTCTTAATCGTGCGCATCCTCCCACGTAGACCATTGCCCCTGCGTCCCATTTTTTGTCTACATCCCCTCCTCCCTCTTATCGCGCTCACCTCATCTGTCATCGCAATGCAGCCAAAAGAGACGCTCGTCGCATCCGAGAGAAGCTTATTGTCCCTATTATACAGTTATTGCCATACGGTGTTTTTTCCTCAGTTATGCACGGAATGGGTGTCCTGCCAGGCGGTCTTCAGGGCTTTGCTCCTGTCGTGAGCAACTGGAAGGTGAACCGCATCGCTGCCTGATGGTGCTTCAAGTCTAGGCTCGGACTGGCAAGGGCACGGTCTTGGAATTGCGTTTGGGATTTTGATTTTTTCAGCGATCGTACACCAATGGACAATCAGTCGACCCTTCAACGTAAGTACGATATAATGAATCATGGCTTTGCTTATAAAATTCGCTTAGATCGTACTCCAGCCTGCGGCTGAAGCCTGGCTTTTCGAGGTGCTGTCCGTGCATGGCTTGTCAGACCGTTCAGATGGTCCTTCCAACGATCTCCGGTCGCTCAGATGAACCAGTTTAAAGGGATCGATTTTACATCCGACTGAACCCCCACCCCCTCCGTCCAGGCGCCGTGCTTCTCGCTTGTAGGATATCAGCCTCCGGTGCTTATTAAGTTCTGCATCGCTTGGCTATGAATGGGGGAGAAATGCACATTGTTCGCATGGATAAATGGTTTTGGCCGTAGAAGTATATGTAAAATGGTCCTTTAAACCCCACGGGTTAGGATGAGCGAACTGGGCTGAGCGTCAGATGCAGCCGATCGCTGCAATAGAGGGCGAACATGTTTCCTTTATAAAAAAGACTGTAAAGGGAATGACAGTTTAACATGGCTATTCGGTCTAGGTTCGTTCGTACGATTGAATTAATTCAGCAGGGCGAGAATATGAACATCACAGCTGTTGCCAGCGCGACCAGTTATGCGTTTTTATTATTAATTTATTTACCCAGCTACCTAAATTTATCCGGGTACGTTAATCGTAAGTAGGTTAAGCGGCATTTCGGATACAGTACGAATACCCACACTTCAAGGTTACATTCCGGCTACTGTAGCTTCCGGGTTTTAATTGTAACGATAGTCTCCTGGCTGCCAGTTAGGGCTGAAAGTGTAAAGAACTTAGTAGAGTTGATGGTCTTTCTGATTTCAGCACCTCTACGCAGAGACCCATATGGTTTGGTGGACATGCATTGGACGGATTAGGCAGTCCTTTAACATGTAGCACGCGACATAAAGGGGGATTAATACTATCTAAATTAATATACTCATTTGCTGTTCTAGGAAATCAGTGCATTACTCATGTGTGTGTGTGTGTGTGTGTTTTCTTTTTTTAAAACCCGAACTACATATCGGCAGTCCTGTATTGGGGATGCCCAAAAGCTGTCCAACATCTGCAATCTCACACTACATTTATTGATAGTGTGATTCTGGTTTTTTTTAAGACTTTGAAGGTCGATTATAAAACAATTGCAAAGCTTCCTTGGTCTCTCCTCTCTCATCCACGGAACCACAACAAATAGGCTAACCCGGGGTACAATGGAAAAAGTGGTGTAGTCCAAGTCCTGCTGCTATTAATACGCCACTATTCTTAGCTTATTTTAAAGTACTCTCTACTGTGAGCTATACATCCTTTCGGGGTGATATCGACAGAAAAGACAGGTTCCGCCAAACCTCATACAGACCTACACAAAGTACATGTGTATGTACACACAGAGAAGAAATAAATGAATGAATTTACACAGATTTTTCATGATAGGCCTACATAGGACCAGTACGCACAGGAAGCCTGAAGAATTTCCATAGAGCCTAGGCCCAGCTATCTTCATTTAACTTTTTGACAATAAATGCCTGGACTTCCGATTAACATTAGATGGTGTAATACTATGTCTGAAGTAGTGGGACCCGGCATTTTGAGGAATCTTGCATGACTTTAAACGCAGCATCTTCATAGATTAAAATTACAAAGTTTGAAGTCTGACAGGCACCTTAATATCTTCTTTTTTTTACCTTAGTTGATGGTTATTTTGGGGTGGGTGGTAACAGTGGATCAGTAGGGGATTACTTTCAGGAGTGTCAAATGAGGGATTTTGGAAATTCATCTTAATGTGAAAAGAAGGATCTGGCAACCCCGCAGGCTGACATTGTGAGAGGTGGATATGCATACATGCTCCTAATCTGTCTCATCAAACTAAATGTATACATTATGCTGACATATGGGATTTTAGTCTCATGTGTTTGTTTTTCACAAAGACTTTGCTTTGAATGAAATTAGGCATCTCAAACACGATGCAAAGTGGACGCCTTTCAGAAACCTTGGTGAGCTTCGTTTAATAGCAAACTGTGAGGTTTTAGAAATTAAGGTAATATCACTTTGGCTTGTCAGACTTTAACATGCTGTCCAGATGTTGCAGAAAACACAAAAGTCATGTTGTCATTTGGCTCTGTCTCGTTTATACCAAAAAGGCAAAGCTGTAATTTATTTTCGAAATGAATGACACGTAAATAGTGTTTTCCGGTATTATTATTTTATAATACCGTTATTATTACGCCACTATTTCCAACCACTTATCCGGGACAGTGTCACTATTTTACTTCAGTTCCCTTTATTCAACCCGCAGAATAGTTTATTCAAGGCAATTTACTAGATTAAAGTTTTCCTGTGCCTGTTTTCGCGGTAACCACCAATTTTACTCTGCTGTGGACAAACAAGTCATCCATCAGCGTGACCTCCTCTCAGGCGTGTGTTGTCTTTCAAAATGCCGGTAGAGGGCCCCCATTACTTATTTTACACACCGATACATAATCTGAATGAAGCATGAAAAATCCCCTTATCACCCACCGGAATTTAATCGCATTATATAACGACAATTTGTCTTGTCCTCCCCACACAATCGATAAGGGACCACCATAAGAAAAAAACTCATGCTATGCTGGTTTATGTGATTTTTCGGGACACCCCCGCCCCCCCCAAAAAAGTCATTAGTCACTTGAAATTCATCTCTTTTCGTGCGCGTGTTATACTTTTCAGCTTCAATTGGTTAAGAGCTTTTAATGGCCACTGAACTGCTGTGTTATAATTTTTACTTTATTACATTCACGATTAATTTACTTTGCATAATGACCGTGAACCGAGATGTTTCTGTTCTGACTGAACAAAAACAGATCATGAAATAGGTTTGAGAACAGTGGGTCGGGATTAAAAAAACTCGTTTGTAACTTAGAGATCAATACAAATTACGTTTGTATCGATGGCAGCCTGAAATTTTAACTACTTATGAATTGACATTTCGGTATTTTCTGTTTTTACAGAGAAATGTTAAATGTGACACTGGGCCTTTTAGCACCGATCTGATTTCAGAGAGGACAGTAGGTTTTTCGATTTTAATAGAAAGATTTGTGCATTCGTTTATAATTAAACCAAAGCGTTGAGACAGAATTGCACTTAATGTCAAATGTTACCCAAAACTATGAAACATCAAGTTGTAATTGGCTCAGTTTCTAAAACTCTTGTTGATAACGTATTAACAGGATCTGTGAAAAATGCGTATATTTTCAACAGTCTTACAGTACAATTTTTAATTTTAAAATAGGCCTATTGCTGAAATTTGAACGACCACTCAATGACTAAAATGCAGAGAAACTGAAACCACGCTATATGCTTCGGGTGTAGGACTTACACGTCACGGTGCCACACTCTGCCTTACACAATTCAAAGTGTGTAATGTGGGAAATTACGGAAGTGGTTAGTATCGATTCCCTGCCATTATTATTAATAGGGATCATTGAACTTGTACTTACTCTTGTGATGTTACAAAATCAAAATTTACGACTCTAGCATTCCTTAAACCATTTTTTTCTGGTTTTCAGTATGCCATAGTCAGAATTTAATCTATTGTGGAGATGGGTGGAGATTTAATCTGTTATTTGTCTCATTACAAAAGTAATCTACCGTGAAAAGATTCTGGAAGGCAAACTTCTTGAAAGGTGATTCTTTTAACTTAACGGCGTCCCATTAAATTGTTTGTTACCCGAATATCAGCTAAGTAACCCGTGTTTGTGCCATGATTTCATTAGCTTAAAGGTCGTTGTACTTTTTTCCTCCCACATGCTTCATGTACCTCAATTGCCGTATTGGGCTCGGAGCTCGGAGTTTTATTACCAAATAAATACTTCAGAGACATTTATTGTCGTGCTTTCTATAAGGCTTGAGAGAGTGGCATTAAATGACGGGGAGTAACATTAAGTTACTTAAGCCCTAACACCTTGGATATTCAGCTGTAACACAGTCGGATAAACAAAGTTCTAACAGACTGGGGTACACTCAGCTCTTGCAGCACCTTGCTGTAGGCCCACGACCTTGCGCTTCCACTTCTGACGCCATTCTACTATGTGGTATTCCAGCTTTCTCTCTGTCTCTTTGGGATGAGCCACGTGTCGCAGACCATCGACGTGCGACCTGCTTCCAGGCCCAAGGTGACAGGCAAAGATGTCTGGTAGTACACGGCTGTGGGGTTCTGAGAAACTCGGCAATCCGAAGCTTTCATATGGTAACATCAGTCACCATCCGCCTGTTTCAGTATCTGCCCAAGGCGAGCATGACCTGGGGAACCTTCCTCCGGAAGACGTACCGCACCGTACACCCACAGGCTCCATCCCGTCTTAGGTTACTCACTCACAAGCGCTTTCGCCTTATCCGCTCCTACCAGGCGTCGATTCACCTGAGGTGTGGGAGGGGACCGGAACACCTGCGGGAAAGTGGGAAGAGATCATGTAAATTCTGCGCTGGTGGATCCGAGGAAGGATTCAAACCCGCAGCCTCTGAAAGGAGAGCTCTGCTGAGTAATTCTCCTGTCCTACTAGTATTTTAAAAACCATTATTAGCGATAACGGTGGTGTGAGCGCTATGGAAATGCTATAGAATTTAATGTTACGTTTTAAACGTAATAAATGTGATGTGTTGCATTATTAATTAGTGATTCTATAAGTCTCGATACTGGAGAGATATTTTCAAAGATGTCATTTTGCATTTATAAATATTCAGTAAGTCCTGCCAGTAAAGTAACATGTTAATTTATTGGTTGCATTTATGCAAAAAAAAGTTTCTCTACAGAAGGGTTTATTATCCGACATGGATTTTAAGAGTACCTCACTAATGGTGTTGCTAGGTAACCAGCTGCCTTCTTGGTTGAACTAACTAAAGCAATCTTACACATTTCGACTTCCAAAAAACACAAAATTATAGTTTTGTGCGTATGTGTGTGTTTTTCTCTTTTTGCATTTTCATTTTATATAGTTTATTTGTTCTGTTCTGCTCTCTGGCGTATGAGTAGCCAAAATGCCAAATTTCTTAAGAATCTCGGTAAATAGGCTTTTTAATCTTTGGAATAAATTTTAGGCGAGATGCATGCATGCTTCTTCGCAGATGTGCTTCGGGCTGAATGATCGTTTTTAACATTTCGTCCCCACTCCATTGTATGACATTCTATCTAACAAACGGTATTTCTGAGGCTCAAACCCTGAGCTCCCACACTTAAGAGACAGCGGTCTCTTCAGTGCCTGTCGAAATGAAGGGCGCAGACAGGGAGACACGCTTACTGGGCGGCTGCCCGCCACTAGGGTTGCCATGTGTAGGTGGTTATCCCGCTTCTGACACGGATGTAGCAACTGTGCCAGGGGCAGACCGTGCTATGAGTCACTCTGCAGTCCCCCCTGCTGACGGCAAGTGCGTCATCGATAGGAAGGCTATAGGATCACTATAAGCGGTTTTATTAAGGCACATGTAATCTTGGATTTTTCTCGAAAATTCACATATATAAATTGTTCACGTTGCGTGATTAGTGTTAATAGTATTGCCGTCAGATCCATCAGATATTTGGTTGTGAATAAAGCAAAGATTTGCCTCCAAATGAGAAGGGCAGGTATTCAGTAGTAGTTTATCTTAACGAGGCAGTGTTCGTGTTTGCGTTTATGGACCTCTTCAGTCCCTGACACATGTTAATAAAGATCACGAATATTAGGCCTTTTGTTGTTTCTGCTCAGTATGACATTTTAAAATGACATCTCCGTTTTCCAATAAGCCGCCGGACTGCGATGAAAAGTCCACGCAACGGATCACGCATGTACTGTGAAATGGACAGCAGCGGAGCTGGGAAACCACTCATTAAAAAGCATGGCCGCGGTACCGTAAGGGTTCCGTAATGATTTGAAATGGGCCACTAATTGAGAGTGCATATTTATACGACGGCTGACGGATTGAGTTCAGCCCATTTTCTTTTTTAAGAAGGATCGAGTGCAGGGGCTGTGCCTGCCGCTGCCTGTAACACAAGGCGCGTCCGTAGTATATTCAGCTGACTGTTAAACGTGGACCGATGTTATTCGTTGTAAGGTACCTGCTCCGGGATACGGTTAAGTCATCTTATTCTCCCAGCCTTAGAAATTTACAAATTTTATTCCTTTGGCAAGGTAGCAGGTGTCAGTATTCCAGATAAAACCTTAAGGCCCGTTTCCCATCAGATCCATCAAGATATCTGGCTGTGAATAACGCACAGATTTCCGTCCGAATAACAAAAAAATATTTAGAAACCGATTAAACCTTTTTTTTTCTTTCCAATGCAAATGCATTTTTGGCGATTCTGTATCATGATTCACTTTAAGAGGTTTCAAATCAGATTTGGGTGACACATTGAATGTGTCCATGATGCTACCGCAGCAGCAGATTCATTAGGGGCGGTTCGCGGAACTGCACCTGTACCTTTAAGCGTGGCAGGGGGCTTAACCTGACCTGTTTCAGTATTGGTATCCAGTTCATAACAGCTGAACAAGACTGTTGCTTAAGTTGTTTTCGAAAAGAAAACCGAATTTGATTTGATTACTGCTTTACATTTTCACAGCTGTCATGAATAAGTGGGAAATTTTTTTTTAAGTAATTATTTCAGCTATATACATAAAATTGTAAAATTCCATGTGAAATTGGTGTTATAATTAGTAATGGCCAGGGGCGAGGACAGAAATCCTTTATCCCCCACCCCCAGACAGCTGGATTGTCACAGTGCCCTTGTCCACGTCTTTCGCCCCCGAATCATTAAGGGTTTCCATCCCATTTACACCCCCCCTCCCCGTACCCCTTTGGTAACAGCTACAGATTGTAACCTTCAAGCTCCATGATCCTGATCGCGATAAGTGGTTGATGGATGAAGGGATGACAATACACACGCGTGACATGGTTTGACCACTGCTTATCAGTAATACTGTATTTTTTCCAACCCCGGCTGGGAATTCCCATCCTGGTGACCGGAATATCAGGCCACGGGCGAATAAACAAAACGTGATGGAGGTTCCCGCTGGTTTTCCGCATGGTGAGCTTGTAACAAGATCTCAGATAGGTCAAAGTCAGCCGATGAGACGGATCTTTCTGTCGGCCGTACTTTGTTCGCTGGCTCGGGACATAAAACTGCGTTTCAGTCCTTCAGATTATTATTATTTACTGCATATATAGGGCTATATAATTATTGTGCTCACACCGGGCGCTCGCGTTACCACCTTTCCGCGGTGTCCCGTTTGAATCAGACACTCTCCATCTCTGCGTGTATCTGGCTTCCTATGCGTCGAGGCGATAATGAGATCAGTCAATGAAGTGGAGCTTGAGAGTCAATACGCCTCTCTCGGCACAGGAACCTTCCGGATCGGTGTGTACTTTAACAGATTCTTGAAGGCGGTTAGTTTCCAGTAGATGTCGTCAGGACATAAGGCTGTTAAACTGGTTATCGCGACTTGCCTAATAACTTATTTAATGAACCCGGCGCCATGCCGACGGTTTAAATTTAGTTTCATTGCTTGACCGAGATATTTACGCCACTGGTTTGTTTAGGTTTTGATATTATAGCTTCTATAAAGGCAGGGAAGTCAAGGTAAAACCACACCGCACTTTTATGATATCCCCGCTACTTGTTTTTAATGATTTTGTCCCTTTATTGGTTTCTTTTGTTTGTTTGTTTGCATTGAAGCGCGTGCCCGAGGGGGAGCGCTTCCAGGGCAGTGGGCGGATTGGATCTAGATGCGCTCTCCTCCAAGATGGAGAAGACACTCGTCTGACAGTTGGGGCTGTGTGTAACCTTTCTCCCCCCTCCAGAGCTGGCAGCGGAGTCTCATAAGCGACATTTTGGATTAACTGGCCATTCAAAATTGGATGAGAATTGAGGGAAAGTGTGTGTTTTGAATAATGAATTTGCAGAATATAGGAGTCTCCTTTACTGGTGTTTTTTTGGTTGGAACTTTCAATATGGGATGATGTAGTGGCGCTGTTTCCTCATACCTCCAGGGCATGGGGTTCGAATCCCACCTCTGCTCTGTGTGAAGTTTGCATGTCCCCCCCCCAGCTACTTGTTTCCTTTTGCAGTCCAAAGACATGTACTTAGGTTAACTAGCATCTCAGATTGTATGTATGTGTCCCACAACGGACTGGCATCCTATACCGCAGCCTGGCGCCCTCTGCTGGTTGTGGTAGACTTCAGGCCCCCCCATGACCAAGATAAAATGGATGGAATTTCCCACATTTTTAACAGCGTGCAGAGAATAAAATGCTAGTGGTTGCAAAAAGTCCTCCTCTGTGTGCTACAGTTGACTGGGTGAAGTCATCCGATTCCAGTCACTTTTGGATTGTGAAGACACTCTGAAGACACATTCACATACAAATATGTCCTTAGCCACGGACAATGAAGCTAATAAGTCATGTGACCCAAAAGAAGCCAGAGATTGGTGGTAAATCCCTCTTCCATGATTCAAATATTCTATATGTCTTCCACCTGCTTGTCCCATACAGGATTGGGGTGATCCTCGTGACCATACTGGGCAGCCCAGGGCACGGGGCAGGTAACACCCTGGACGAAAACACTGAAATATGCCTGGCGTGTTAAATATCTTCAGGGTCTTACCATCGGATGCCTGAACATTCCATAATGAATATAATAACGGCAATAAGGACGAGCATATGCTCCCGTCTTTTGAATTTATGGCTTTTGCATCTCCGTGCCAAACGTTCACAGCCATTGGTTATTAGGCTTCCCAAAAGACGGATAACAGCGCAGTAGCTTCTGCTTCTGGTGACCTGCAGGTGTTAGAGGTGTATCTCACTTGAGATCAAGCTAAGCTGCTGTAGCGCATCGTCACTCAGCTTGGCACTGATCTGCAGGGAATTCTGCCACACGCTACTGATCTGAGGTCAGAATCTTTGTTTTATAATTCACCTGCTTATGTAATCATGAGATGCATGTTAGGAATTTCTGGCCTGAAGTTGCACAAACGGTCAATATTGCTCAGATCTTGATACAAACAACTGGCTGCTATGATTTGAGGCATTAAAACTTTCTGACATTCTTACGCCACGTTATTCTCGTGCTCCTCATGTCTGCTTGTGAAGAGCAGCATGGCCAGAAACTATGTGTTTGTTCGATGTTACTCACTTAGTGACTTGAGATTGATGACTAGCTTTGGCTCATGGGAGTTTTACTCACACAAAAATGTTCTGCTGGCAGAAGGAAAAATGATTGGTTCAGGGAGATAACCAATCAGATTGGAGAGGAGGTGGGTCCAAGCAACTAGAGGAGGCAGGACCAACCAATCAGATGTCAGGCAGGGTTGTCCATGATGGGGAAGCCAGCAAGTAAAGGAGAAGGTGCGTGGGTTTTATAAAGTGAGCCCTCAGTGGATGTCAATACATGTAAAGCTTCTGGTCCTGGAAGTCATGGACCATGGACGTGTTCTTTAACAGCCAGACATCAAAGTTTATAAGCGAGGGGTCTCGACCCAGATCTCAGATCACGGGTGTAGCTGGTGGGATGAGCCTGGGGGGGGGGGGGGGGCGATGGGTGGGGTTTAGAGGCAACAATGTGAGGAAAAAAAGTGGGGGGGTAGTTTAAGGTTCTTTATAA